>JAVJIF010020961.1:0-69815 GCA_038442645.1 Agave tequilana
AAGTACAAGAATACCTACAGAAAAAAGTCAGTGATCATAACAGATATGAAAACAAGGATAAATAAGATAACAGATACAAATCACAAAGATACTTCTGAATGGTCTCGATGACGAGTCCCCTATGTGATCCAATAAAGGAGACAGTAATATATACTACATTATTACAATCACGATAATATTAATATCCATCGATACCTAGTATGTTATAACAGTATTATCTATCAGTACATAAAATCATCATTACCTAACATGTTATTTGTATGTACATAAATAATAACCTAACGGTGTCCGTGAAAAACATGAATAATCTTACTATAGTGTCATGAGTGTACAAGAATGGTGTGTGCATGAAGAATATATATGAAACTGAAAATACATGAAATGCAGAGTATATGTGTGTATGAGTAGTATGCTACCCAACAAAGTGTAACATGTAATCAGGAAGTGGAATAAAGTATACAGGTCACATGAGTAACATGATAGTGGATAATTATTAGGAATAGTAACAAGTACAACTAAACAATAGTATACATGTATCAAGCAAGTCCTGTTATTTATACCATAATAACAATCAGTACCACCTGGTAATTTAATCAATCTCTTTCAGTGTCCCATACCACTGGCAGTGCCTACTGGAGCCCGCACTCTAGTCGAATCCATCCGGACAAGGCATACGGGTACCATTATCCGACGAGAGAGTAACCAAATAACAAGTATTATTATTTTTACCTTTTATTATGTTTAATTGTAAACCTAATGGTCGAGGAGCTCTTATCAGGTGGGTGTATCCCATGCATACCTGAGCCAACACCTTAAACGAACCCCTGGCTGCTGAGCCCAGGGCTACTCGCTAGGGCAGGAGTAAGAAACAAGAGCTCAATGAGCTATATACAATACAAACGGTAGCCAGCGCTACCACGTCCCCTACAGTGGGACTGACAATGGATCCAGAAATCCACCCGACAAGATCTAGTCAACCGACAAGTTTCCCCCATCCCCAAGTTATCTTTATTATATTTAAAGTACACAACGTAGTAAGAACAAGTACAGTGCATGGAACATGTAACATGATAATAGGACATGAGCTCTGTTGATAACATGAAACATGATAACGGGAAACAAAAAACAATAGATGTGGGATTCTACACATCGCATATCAATAGCTCACGTATCCAGTAACAGGGAATTCAATATCAGTAATGGGAAATATCGATGTCACCGGACAGGAAGATACATGCAACAATATACATGCAATATGAACGGTGACCCATATGACAAATATAGAAACAATACATGCATGTATATGAAAAACACCTAGAGGGGGGTGAATAGGTGTTAATGCTAATCTAATGATCTTTTTAACAAGTATGAAAGTATGATGCAATCGGTCACTCAAAACAAGAAATTGAAGCCGAATTCCCCGTAAGGGCTCTAAAACTTCTCCTCTTTGATTCCTCTAGATTATGAGTTGAGGCACGTAATTACTTTCTTGTTGAGATGAGTAAAGACCGAAAAATGCAAGTAATGAAATGTTTTGCAATAATGAAGTGCAAGCAAGAGGTATCACAAGATGTAAATGTAAAGCAATGAAAAACAATAAGGAACCAATCGCAAACACAAGGAATTTGTTTCGAGGTTCGAGCCACCGCTCTACGTCCTCGCCTTCACCACCGTGAAGGATTCTACTATATCCACCGAGAAATTACAAGAGGTCTACACAAGACAGGAGTACCGAACTCCACACCATCCAACCTCTACACAAGAGGGATCTCAACACAAGGAACTACAAGTAACAAAGTGATCAACAAGGACCACACACTTCTCTCTTACAACTCCTTATAGAATGAGAATGATTTTTGGCTCAAGAAGTGTAGTGAGAAAAATTCAGTTGAAAAGAATAAGAAAATCTTTAATGAAAAACTTTGAGCAAGAATGCACTTTAGAATTGAGAGTTTTGAAAAACTTTTCTTCTCTTTTTGAAAACACAAAACAATGGGTATTTTTCTTTATTTTCACAAGTGACCAATGCCATCTATTTATAGGGATTAGAGGAGATCTAATCATCATTATAACTAGTTTAATAGGTCATAAAATAGCCCCAAAATTTCAGAGATAGCTGATTAAAAGGTCTCAATCAAATCCAATGATCAAAACTCAGAAAGCTAGCCGTTGGGGCTGCTGGCGGCTATCGGTCGACTAGCCCGTGGACCGACAGTCCATTGGCAACTAGCTGTTGGACTCGGTCGACCGGTCGGTCGACCGGAGACTAAACAAAAATGATCTCTTTGTTCTGTCGGTCGACTGGCCCGGTCGATCGACAAAACCCGAGAGCAAGGGTCTTTCAGTCGGTCGACCGGTCCGGTCGACCGGCAGACGTGCACAAACGTGCACGCCAAGACCACAAGGCCCGGTCGACCGGTACGGTCGACCGATCAGCCTGAACTAGAGCCGGTCGACCGCCCGGTCGACCGTTGGGCCTGAAACAGGATATTTATAGGAAAAATTTTGAACTTTGAAAAATTTTCAAAATAATTTTGTAAGGCTATATGATTAGTAGCATGCTATAAAGGTTTGGTATACATGATATAAACAAGATGTAAAAATATAAAATAATTTGAGTCATGTATAACCATCAAGACATGTACCTATATCAATTAATAAAAACAAAAACCGTTTTTTGAAAAATGAAAGCGTGTGTTTTTCTTGAGCCAACTTATCATAACCACATTCTTTAACAAACTAATTCTTACAAGGGTTCTAGGTACTACAAGGTCTTCAAATGGGCTTCTCCATATGCGATGTTGAAATAGCTTGAGTCTTTGAACCCGAAATGAATCAATCTTGAGTCAAAAATACCTTCCTTTAGGGAAGAAAAAATCTTGAATCCTTAGAACCCTGAAACATACTTAAACATAAAAAAAATGATTAGTACAAATAACTATATATGTTTTGTAATCATCAAAACTCAACAACCGAGTGATTGTAACCTTGGGCCAACAATCTCCCCCTTTTTGATGATGCAAAACATATGAGTTACTTAACAAAACATGAGAAAGGAGCTTGGAAGCTCCCCCTCAAATCATGCTATATATATGAATGGCTATATACATGAAAAGTAGAAACTAAGAACTTTGGCATAGAAATTCAAAACATATTGTTCAAAACTCATAACTCAAAAACTAACATTTTATAACTCAAAATCAAAAACTCAAAATTCAAAACTCAAAACTAACTTTTTATTAACTTAAAACTCAAAACTTAAAACTAACTTTTTATAACTTAAAACTCAAAACTCAAAACTAACTTTTTATAACTCAAAACTAAAAACTAACTTTTTCTCCCCCTTTTTGTCATACATCAAAAAGGGTAAACATTGTTTAAAAAAAATTTCATGATTCCATAACACAAACATTCAATTCACCACAAATAAAGGAAAATCTAGCATAGTCTAGTGGTTTTGTAAAAATATCGGCAAGTTGAAAATCGGTAGAAACATAATCAATGTCAATATCACCTTTCTCATAATGATCTCTAAGAAAGTGATACCGAATGTCAATGTGCTTAGTCTTACTATGTTGATTTGCATTTTTAGTCATATGAATAGTACTAGTATTATCACAAAATATTTTAATATGGTTAAAATGCAAATCATAGTTAAGGAGAGTATGTTTCATCCAAAGAACTTGTACACAACAAGCTCCGGTCGCAACATACTCCGCCTCGGCAGTTGAGAGGGCTACCGAATTTTGCTTCTTGGAAGACCATGAAACAAGACAATTACCAAGAAATTGACATGTTCCACTTGTACTCTTCATATCCACTCTACAGCCCGCATATTCGGCATCCGAAAAACTCATCATGGAAAATTGTCCGGTCTTCGGATACCACAAACCCATTTCAATTGTGCCCTTAAGGTATCTAATAATGCGTTTTATAGCAATCAAATGGGACTCTTTAGGACACGATTGAAATCGAGCACAAAGACATACACAAAACATAATGTCCGGCCTACTAGCCGTTAAATACAACAAGCTACCAATCATGCTATGAAAAAGCTTAATGTCTATACTTGTACCTTGTTCATCCTTGTCAAGCATTGTGGTGGTAGCCATGGGAGTTTTGCTTGTCTTAGCACCTTCAAGCCCAAATCTCTTGATAAGTTTCTTCGTATACTTGGCTTGATTGATGAATATCCCATCCTTTCTTTGCTTGATTTGGAGACCAAGGAAATAGTTAAGCTCGCCCATCATAGACATCTCAAATTCCTCTTTCATGCATGATTCAAAAACTTTGCAAAGATTTTCATTAGTAGAACCAAATATGATATCATCAACATATATTTGAACTATAAGTATATCATTTTCAACATATTTTGTAAACAAAGTAGTATCTATTTTTCCTTTATTAAACCATTAGAAATTAGAAATGAAGAAAGTCTCTCATACCAAGCCCTAGGTGCTTGTTTTAAACCATAAAGAGCTTTGTCAAGTTTGAAAACAAAATCCGGATGTGTAGGATCAACAAAACTCGGGGGGTTGTTCAACATACACCTCCTCTTCAATAAATCCATTTAAGAAAGCACTTTTTACATCCATTTGAAAAAGTTTAAAATCTTTATAAGAAGCAAATGCAAGTGTCATCCGTATGGATTCAAGCCGTGCTACAGGTGCAAAAGTTTCCTCAAAATCAATACCTTCGACTTGAGTGTAACCTTGGGCCACTAACCTAACTTTATTCCTAACAACATTTGCCGACTCATGCAACTTGTTCTTAAAGATCCACTTAGTACCAATTGTTGGTCTATCATGGGGCCTAAGAACAAGATGCCAAACTTGGTTGCGCTCGAATTGATTGAGCTCCTCTTGCATGGCTAGCAACCAATATGAGTCGCCCTCGGCTTCGAGGATGTTCTTTGGTTCAAGGTGAGAAATAAATGCATAGTGCCCACAAAGATCATGAAGTTTAGAACGAGTAGTTACCCCTTTTGATACTTTACCTATAATAAGATCCTTGGGATGATGTGGATTGTATCTCCAATCTTTTGGAAGTGGTTGAGTAGTCTCCACTTCAACTTCTTGAGTTTCATTTCCTTGAACCTCATTTTCTTGAACTTCATTTCCTTCATCATCCTTTGGCATGTCTTCAAGAGTAGGTGAGTCCTTCAAAGTAGTTTTCTCCATGTCTTCATTTAGGGAATCTATTTCTACAACATTCTTAACAAACACATTAGATTCCTCAAACTTTACATGTATAGATTCTTCAATAGTCAAGGATGACTTATTGAAAACTCTATAAGCTTTACTAGTATTAGAGTAACCAAAGAAAATTGCTTCATAGGACTTTGCATCAATTTTATCTAAATTATCTTTAGTGTTCAAAACAAAACATTTACAACCAAAAACTTTAAAGTATGAAACATTTGGCTTTCTAGAAAAATAGATCTCAAAAGATGTTTTTGAAGTGTTTTTGCATAAGAAAACTCTATTTGATATGTAACAAGATGTGTTAACGGCCTCGGCCCATAGATAATGAGGGAGACCATATTCATTTATTATTGTCCTAGCCATCTCTTGTAATGTACAATTTTTCCTCTCAATGACTTCATTTTGTTGTGGAGTTCTAGGACAAGATAGTTCATGCTTAATTCCATGTTCTTCACAAAAAGTGGTAAAGGATTGGTTATTGAATTCACCACTCTATCACTTCATATTCTTAAAATAGAAGAATCTTTTTCCTTTTCAACTCTTTTCTTAAAGGCTTGAAAATATGAAAAGGCTTGATTTTTGTGTTCTAAAAAGAAAACCCAAGTAAAACGTGAGAAATCATCAACTAAAACAAAAGCAACACGAATCCCACTTAGACTTTTGGTTTGAGTAGGACCAAACAAATCCATATGGATTAACTCCAAGGGTCGTGATGTCATGATATCCTTGATTGACTTGAAAGAGGACTTGGTTTGTTTCCCAAGTTGGCACGCATCACAAATGCGGTCCTTTTTAAAGTTCAAGTAAGGAATACCTTTCACCATTTTCTTGTTGTTTAATCTAGATAGATGGTCAAAAGAAATGTGACCTAATCTCCTATGCCACAACCAAGAGTCATCACCGAGGGCTTTCAAACAAGTAGCATTGCATAGCATATTAGACATGTCAATCATGTATACATTGTTTTCACGAAATCCGAAAAATATACATGCATTGGATTGTCTATCAATAACTCTACATGCTAGGTTATCAAAAACAACATCAAAACCTTCGTCACAAAGTTGACTAACACTCAAGAGATTATGCTTGAGGCCATCAACTAAAACAACATTTTCTATTAAAGGAGATGTACCAAGTTTAACATTACCAATACCAATGATTTTCCTTTGGCGTCATCTCCGAAGGTGACGGTGCCACCTTCATGGTATCTTGATAGGGTTGCAAAGTTGTTGATATCCCCAGCCATGTGCCTTGAGCAACCACTATCAAGATACCACAACTCTTTACATCGTTGGACCTTGGAATGTACATACATCATTTAACAAATTTGTTGACATTGGTACCCAAACTTTCTTGGGTCCTTGAAAGTTAGTATTCCGAACCCAAACATGATTATACGATGCATTAATCCTATCATAGCAAAATTTAACCAAATGACCTTTACGGCCACAATATGTGCATGAAAAGACTTTACCATACAAGAATGCATGATGTGTGTGTGGGGTGTGGGCATGTTTAAGGTGCTTGGCATGATATAAAGGTTGTGATTTATGAATATGAGCATGAATAGCATGTGAATGTTTCTTGGGACATGTTTCTTAGGAAACATAGCCTGTAGTCTATTTTTGTCAAATTCACATTTCTTTAAAACAATTCCTAATGAATCATTTTCTCTTTTTCATGGAAATTTCATTTTCATCAATTTGTGAAAATTACCTTTGCAAGAAATTTTATAGTTATCAAAATCCTTTTGTGTAGAAATAAGAGTAGAAAACAATTCATCTTTTTCTTTTGTAAGTGTGAAAACTTTGTGATTGAGAGATTCATTTTCCTTTTTCATTTTCAAGTATTTCTTTTGAGAAAATCATAGTTATGAGATAGTTCTTCAAAAGCTTCTCCTAGTTCATCTATAGAAAGCTCACAATCAATAGATATATCGGGAGTTACCTTACTTGTGCTTTCATTTGCCATGAAGCACATGTTGGCGGTGTCGACTTCCTCATCGGATTCACTCTCCGAATCCCAAGTAGCCTTTAAAGCTTTCTTTTTGTACGGCTTCTTGGAGGTGGAGGGTTTGCTTTTGTTTCTGGGCATTCCGCAACAATATGACCCGGCTTTCGGCAATTGAAGCAAATGATTTTCTTCTCTTCTTTACCTTGCCATCTCCTTCTATTTTGGAACTTTGCCTTGTTGTTCATTCTCCGAACGTTCTTTACACGAAGAGAAAGATCCTCATCATCCTTTTCTTCATCATCGTCGTCGGAGTAGGTGGAAGAACTCTGAAGGCAATAGCTTCTTCTTGGGAGGAGCCATCTCTTCTCTTGCTTTTCTTTCCATCTCATGGGTCTTGAGATTCCCAATGAGACCTATAAGCTCCATTTCTTCCTTGTCATTGAGCTCCTTCAAAGTAGTGGCTTTGACTTTCCAAGATGAAGGGAGTGCACGGATGATCTTCCTCACTTTTTGGTCGTTGTCAATGCCGTCACCTAAAAAAGAAAGTCCATTAGTAATCTTTGTAAATTTAGTAACCATATCATCTATGCTTTCATTCTCTTGCATAGAAAATTTTTCATATTGGGAACGAAGAAGGTCGATTTTTGCCCTCTTTACTTGTGAAGTCCCCTCATGAGTGACAAGTAAGTGAGTCCAAATCTCATGTGCGGATTTGCAATGAATGACTCTAGAGACATCATCGTCATTAAGAGCTTGAAGTAAGGCATAGTGTGCCCTAGTATTAGCATCAAACTCTTTCGTGGCAATATCGGACCAAGTGTCCTCATCACCAGAGGGTGCACTAAAAGGCTTGGTCACTGCCTTTGCAACCCGGCTTTCTAAGGATTATAAAAACACAGTCATCTTAACCTTCCATATGGGAAAGTTAAGGCCATCAAACTTGGGTGGGTCTTAATTCCTTCGGCCATTTTTATTAAGTGTATGAGGATGAAAAATGAATAGTGATTAGCAATATAGAATCTCTCTAAGGTTGTTAAGCCAAGAGCCTAGAGACCAAAGCTCTGATACCAATTGAAAACCACCTAGAGGGGGGTGAATAGGTGTTAATGCTAATCTAATGATCTTTTTAAATAAGTATGAAAGTATGATGCAATCGGTCACTCAAAACAGAAATTGAAGTCGAATTTTACGTGAAGGGCTCTAGAACTTCTCCTCTTTGATTCCTCTAGATTATGAGTTGGGCGCATAATCGCTTTCTTGTTGAGATGAGTAAAGACCGGAAAATGCAAGTAATGAAATGTTTGCAATAATGAAATGCAAGTAAGAGGTATCACAAGATGTAATGTAAAGCAATGAAAAACATAAGGAAACCAATCACAAACACAAGGAATTTGTTTCGAGGTTCGAGCCACCGCTCTACGTTCCCGCCTCACCATCGTGAAGGATTTCCACTATATCCACCGAGGAATTACATGAGGTCTACACAAGACCGGAGTACCGAACTCCCACCAATCCACCTCTACACAAGAGGGATCTCAACACAAGGAACTACAAGTAACAAAGTGATCAACAAGGACCACACACTTCTCTCTTATAACTCCTTATAGAACGGGAATGATTTTTGGCTCAAGAAGTGTAGTGAGAAAAATTTAGTTGAAAAGAGTAAGAAAAATCTTTAAACAACTGAAAAACTTTGACCAAGAATGCACTTTAGAATTGAGAGCTTTGAAAAACTTTTCTTTTCTTTTTGAAACACAAAACAATGGGTATTTTTCTTTATTTTCACAAGTGATCAATGCCATCTATTTATAGGGATTAGAGGAGATCTAATCATCATTATAACTAGTTTAATAGGTCAGAAAAGCCCCCAAAATTTCAGAGATAGCTGATTAAAACGTCTCAATCAAATCCAATAATCAAAACTCAGAAAACTAGCCGTTGGGGCTGCTGGCGACTGTCAGTCGACCGGCCCGGTTGACCGGCAGTCCATTGGCAAACTAGCCGTTGGACTCGGTCGACCGGTCGGTCGACCGGAGACTAAACAAATGACCTCTTTGTTCTGTCGGTCGACTGGCCCGGTCGACTGACAAAACCCGAGAGCAAGGGTCTTTCAGTCGGTCGACCGGTCCGGTCGACCGGCAGACGTGCACAAACGTGAACGCCAAGACCACAAGGCCCGGTCGACCGTGTGGTCTATCGATCAGGTCAGCCTGAACTAGAGCTGGTCGACCGCCCGGTCGACTGTTGGGCCTGAAAAAGGATATTTATAGGAAAAATTTTGAACTTTGAAAAATTTTCAAAATAATTTTGTAAGGCTATATGATTAAGTAGCATGCTATAAGGGTTGGTATACATGATATAAACAAGATGTAAAAATATAAAATAATTTGAGTCATGTATAACCATTAAGACATGTACCTAAATCAATTAACAAAAGCAAAAACCGTATTTTGAAAAATGAAAGTGTGTGTGTTTTCTTGAGCCAACTTATCATAACCACATTCTTTAACAAACTAATTCTTACAAGGGTTCTAGGTGACTACAAGGTCTTCAAATGGGCTTCTCCATATGCGATGTTGAAATAGCTTGAATCCTTGAACCCGAAATGAATCAATCTTGAGTCAAAAATACTTTCCTTTAGGGAAGAGAAATCTTGAATCCTTAGAACCCTGAAACATGCTTAAACACAAAAAAAATGATTAGTACAAATAATTATATATGTTTTGTAATCATCAAAACTCAACAACCGGGTGATTGTAACCTTGGGCCAACAGTATACCAGTGAATACATGTAACAATGATATACGAACATGATATAACTCTGTACAGAGCATCCATGTAACGATAATACTAATATATGAAATGACGTGTCCAGTAATTTGGTGTATCTATATATAGTGGGACATGAATAAGAAAGCATTGTGGTATGTGTAATATTGTATCCGTATATTAGTGATTCATGAACATGCTTAATAGTGTCATGTGTATCAGTATCTAAGTAACAGTGATACTTGTACATGGAATAATAGTATCTAGTGTAATGGATATTTATCCAAAATGGAATGTCCAATGTACTAGAATCTATTTTAATTATCAATTTAGTAGTTACTTAGTAAAATTATTAACTTATGAATCCTGATATTTAGACATTTCATCTATTTATAATACTAAAGAACTAAAATAAATTAAGATTATGTTAGCGCTTATATTTAATAAATAATCAAGTATGTTCTAACTACAGTGATTTATCGATAACTATATTTTATTAAACAATATTTATAATGCTTTACATATCATCAAGATTTAAATAAAGTAATCAACCAATTTTATTAAACATAATAAAATAGAATTTATAAAATAAAACAATCACTAACTAGCCGTGGAAGGTAGCTCTTTTTCCCACGATCGCAACGGTTCCAGAATCCTCCAATTTGGAGTCCGAATGCTCCAGATATCGCCTGAACGCTAAATCATAACAAAAATGGTTAAATCTTTAATTTAAAAGATTTGAAATGATATAAAGTTATTGAACAGGGGATTTCATGTAAAATTACCTTTTATTGGTTTTGGGTGCGGGGTTGGGTTGACAGTGGGTCGGGTCTAGATCCAATAACTTGACCCATACTTAAGTGGTTGGGTTAATGGGTTTATGGGTTTGGGTTTTGGGTGTATAGGGTAATGGATAAAAGATTGGCGGGTTTTGAATTGGGTTCACACCCATATGGGTTGTTAACCCATAACTGCAACAACTGTTGCTGCTGCCACGTGCGCGCAAGCCGGCCAGCCTCGCTGGCCGGCGACGAGAGTGGCCCGCTGGCGGCGATCAGTGAGAGAGAGAGAGAGAGAGAGAGAGAGAGGAGAGAGAGAGAGAGGAGGAGAGAGAGAAAGAAAAAAAAGGAAGAAGAAGAAAAAGAAAAAAGAGAAGAAAATTAGAAGAAGGAGAAGAAGGGGAGGAAAAGAGGAGGAGAAGGGAGCGGTGCTCGGCGGGGGCGCGCCGGCCACCGGCCGTGGGTCAGGCCCTAACCTGTAATATATATATATATATATATATATATTATATATATATATAATATATATATATATATATATATATATATATATATATATATATATATATATATATATATAGAGAGAGAGAGAGAGAGAGAATAAGAGAGAAGGTAGAAAAAGAGAGATTAAAATAGAGAGAGATTGAGAGGGAATGGAGAATGAGAATTAGACAGAGAAGTAGAGATTTTATGGGGGAAGAAAGAGAGAAGGTGGTCGAAGGCAGTTGGGTTAAGAGGCGGTGGAGAGACGTCTGGAAGAAAGAAGAAGAAAAAGAAGGAAGAAAAAAAGAGAAAAAGAATATTTTATTATTATTTTATTGGGCCAATATTGGACTAGTTCCGAACAGTTTTCAAAAATTTATAAAATAGAGAATATTATCTTGAGACATAATATAAAAACGGTTTAAAGAAATTTAGACTAATTTTCAAACTAAAAATCCTGGAAGGTTTCACCGGTATTGGGCGATACCGGTTTGGCCGAATTTTTGATAAATTCAGAAAATCCACAAAATACCCTAATATAGAAAATATAATTTTAAGACACAATGAGAAAGCTGATTCCCAAATTCTACTCTATTTGTGAATTAAAAAAAGAAGATCCGATTATCGGTATCGGTCGACACCGACTATGGAGATTTTTCAAAATAATCCAGAAAAATTCTAAAAAATCTAAAATATTGAAAAATAATATCTGAAACTGAAATCAGCTCAATCTGACTAGCAGAAAGGTGAAATCAATTTTATACGTCATATCAAGTACTGATACTGTGATACGTACATCAAGGATCAGGGGGTTACATAGCTCATTAAGGTCTCCATTACGGTAAGGAGGTATCTGCGCTTGCATTTATCAATGGGCTGCAGATCACTTTACCCTTTGTACAAACACTTCCTGAAGCCCAATGTTGCCAAGGTCAGCAAAGCTCTCTCCTAAGCGCAACCCTACATACAGTTAGAGGAGGGGATGAAGGCTTGCTCTAATAACTCCACAAAGCCTAGTGATGATGGAACAAAATCAAAGTATGCTTGTGAAGCTCCCAACCACACTCTAGATCGACATTGGGGGCAGCCTCCTTATAAGAAGCAAGCACTCTCTTTACTCCTTTCAAGTTCAATCCTGATCTACAGGCCTGCAAAGCAATTCACTCTATTGAAACTTTTGATCAACAAAGTATTCAATACCTTCAAAGATCAATCGTGGGTCAGACACACGTAGCCGATCCAGCCCAATCTTTCATAGCCATGGTCGGCAGAGTACTGCTCCTACCATGACTACAAGGGGCACCAAATCATCCACTGCTGGACCCTCCGAAGATACTTGGAGGAACTAATCCAGCAAGGCTTTCTCAAAGAATATATCCTCATTTCCAAGGCGATTTCTCAACAACCAAACACACAGTCTTCCCGGGAGCAGAACGCGATCGTTCAGTACAAGATGATCTATTAGCTTCTCGACTTTCATGAAAATAGAGTACACTCTTCCAAATCTTTCCTTTACGTATTGCATTCATGAGAATAAAATAACTACTCAGTGCTTTATATTTTGCAGAGCATCCTTCCAGTCATGTGCCCCGATGATGGGATTTCTCCAGTCAGAAGCTGCCAATAAAACCCCTCGTGGATGGGGTATTCCCCATATGGAGGCAGTTCTGACATGCATCCAGTCATACACCCCAATGATGGGATTTTCTCTACTAAGAGGCTGCCAAGAAACCCCCCGGGGATGGGTAAGGAGGCTACCCCACATGGAGGCAATTCCGATATTCATCCATCCTGATGATGGGATTTCCCCCACTCAGAGGCTAACATGAGATTCTCTGTTGTTGGGATGTACCCCCACTCGGAGGATCGCGTCTGTAAACTTCTAGATGGGATATGCCTGTGTGTGGAAGTGTTAATGCACAAATCGACGACCATCCATTCATATGCTCTGATAATGGGAGTTCCTCCACTCGGAAGCGGATTTGTGATCTCCACAGATGGGATGTGCCCCCACTCGGAGGATCATGTTTGTACACTCCTAGACGAGATGTGCCTAATGTGAAAGTGTTAATGCAGGCATGCCTACAGGCCTTTCTAGGTAGTCCCATGGGAGCCGAAACCCTATGTTATGGGATTTCTCCCTCTTGGAGTCCCGTTCTTCTACAGGGATTTCCTCCTCTTAGAACATCCGATCTTCTGATAATGGGATATATCCCAACTCGGAGTATCGCGTCTGTACACTCCTAGATGGGATATGCCTCTGTGTGGAAGTGTTAACACAGACATGCCTACGGGGATTTCTCGGTAGTCCTATGGGAGCCGAAACCCTCAGTTGTTGGAGTTTCCCCACTCGGGAGTCCCTTACTCTGCTGTAGTGATGTACCACCTCATAGAGCCCCTGTCTGTTCTGCTAATGGAATGTGCCCCCACTTAGACAAGCAAGCCTATAGGCTCTCCTCATCTGAACCCACAGGTGGATGGACCCCAACAGTTTCTCTCTACTGAGTTTCTTCCATATTCTGATATTGAGATGTGTCCCCACTCGGGAGACAGATCCGTTGATGGGATATCCCCCACACGACAGGATAACTACGCTATTGGGTGGCTCCTACATTGGAGATGCCGAATCATTGGTCGGGTAGGAGCCCCTACTCGGGACAGGCGCATCCAATCTTTTGATGGGATTTCCCCCACCTCAGACCAATTTTTGTAGGTAACACTGGACTATGGCGATAAGTGAGGTCGGGTATATTTAGGAGGGTATCCTTGTTTGGATTATCCCTCAGCATATTGATCTCATGCGGTCATAGATCCAATCTTCCTCCAAAGAACACACAAGGATGATCTCCTGACAACGAGGACCTCTGATATGATTTAAAATTTAAGTATACCTGATCTGTTTGGGGCAGCTCGAGTTGTATTGGCTCGAGTAATGGTGGAGTGTGACATAAGGTATATTTATGAGGGTTTTCTTGTTTGGATTATCCCCTCGATATACTGATCTTATGAATCTATAACCATGCTCATGCAACTAGTTCTGCCCATACTTGAATCGAATGCTTATTTCACTTGTCTTAATGCATGATTGTATGTGCATCCTAAGTACTTTTTGCAGTCTTTCTGCCTGAGAGTGAGATTTTCCTCACTCAGGGTAAAATCTGGATCCTCCGTTGATGGGTTATGCCCCCACTCAGAGAATTATATCTGTACACTCCTAGACGGGAAGTGCCCCCGCGTGAAAGTGTTAATGCAGATTGGCCATGGACTTTTCTCAGTCTTCCTATGGGAATCGAGATCCTCCGTGGCGAGATCTCCCTTGCTTGGAGATCGAACTCTGTTACAGGCATTTTCCCCCTCTCAGAGGTCCATTTTCGTGGCTCCTAAATGGAATGTGCCCCCGCTCGAAAGCAAATGTGAATCTAACTCTTTGTTGGGATTTTTCCCTCTCGGAGGCTTAATCCATAGCTGAGATTTCTCCTACTTGGAGATGATGCTTACATGTACCAATGTGGGATAAACAACCACTCAGTAATTACACGCCAAATCAATCCTTGACATCTTGGAGTCAAAACAATTCTCCCCGAGCATACATCCAATTCCAAATAAAAACAAACACGAGACAAATCAGGTAAGATTTAGACAAACACTTTCATTCCATAATATTTTCGTTATGACATTTTTTGATTACATCCATTCAAATACATACTCGGTTACATTTAATAAGAGTGACATAAGGTCTATTATATATTTGTGTTTACTTTCTGAAAAAAGAAGTACAGATAATCCAATCAATGTTCAGACTCGCCAAGATAATGATGCTGAAGCAAAAAAAGATCCGCCAGTCAGGGTACGCTATACAGAAGCGCAATCCTATTGTTCATACCTTCTTTCACAAATTTTGAGAGAGCCTAGGGAGGTTTCTGTTGGCCCAAAGGCCCGTCACTCTAGTTTTGATGATGATTAACTCATGTAGTTATTGTACTAATAATCTTATGTTTATATAGTTTCAGTTATTAATCAAGATATTAGTAGGTGTTTAGCTTCAATAAAGGAGTTTTGGAGCTAACACATGTAGATTCAAGAGCTTCGCGTGAAGATCGCATCTAGCACTCGGTTGGAGTCAAGCTCGTTGGATCGTGTTTGGATCGAGTCGACTTGGAGAAGGAGTTCTACAAGAAGACCTCGGTTTGTTTAGTTGTATTTAGATCTTGTGTAAAGATAGATAGTATTGATATGCTCAAGTTCACACACACAAGTTTAATATGTTTTGATTTTCGGTTTAACCAGTTTTGGATTTTGAATAGACATATATATGGTTTTCATGAATAGATAAAATCAAAACAAGTTAACATGGTTTAAATGTATATTAGATTTTATCTATATACATATATGCTTCATATACTTAGAAAAACTTATTTTGATGATCATATTCATTGTTTGGAGTTTTATATTTAAACAAAAGCTATTTTTGGATTTCATATCAAAAACATAGATATATCAATTACATGTGTATTAGATTCTATCCATACACTCTATACTTCAAAAGAGTTTAAATATCAGGTTTTTTGTATTTATACAAGTTTGAGAAAAATCGGATTTCCATTTCAAAGTTTGATTTTTGGAAAATACTGATTTTGTGTTTAAGCCTAATTTCTATATCACAAAAATGGTTCAAATAGTTTGTAATATGTGTTGATTTTTGGTCACACATATTTGTTCTTCAAATATCTTATAAGAACTTATTTTTGTGAAATTTATGAGATTTTATTAGATTTAATTGGTATTAAATAACCTAAGTTTTCAATCCCAAATTACCCAGCCAGACACATTGGCGGTCGACCGGACCGATCAACCGATGTACATGAGAGATGTGCATAGGCCAGCTTTGAAGGCCGATCGACGGGACGGTCGACCGACTGAAAGTACCCAACGCTCAGGTACTGGCCGGTCGACCGGGCGGTCGACCGACAGGCTTGGCTCGTGTCGACTGGGCAGTCGACCGGAGGCTCAACGGTCAGAAAAATAACCGTTGGTCGGTCGACAGGGCTGTCGACCGGAAGGGCAATCTGGGTGTTTTCAGAGGCCAGCGGCTAGATTTTTGAGAGGGTTATAAATACCCATCTCTTGGGCTGTTTTTAACGAGAATTTTGAGAGCAAAATTTTCCATCTTTACAAGTGTTTTAGCAACAAGTTTTTAAAGAGTTTTGTGGTTAAAAGATTTATCTTTTATTTGTTTCCAGGGTTGAAAAATTCAAAAAAAACAGAGAGAGTGCTTGGGAATTGGTTTTTGTTTTTAATTTCTATAGCTATCTAGTATTTTTCTCAAGTATTATCTTGTGATTTTGTTTTCTAAACACCTTGTTTTCTCACACTTGAGTTATTATCTCTATCCTATCTATAGGATCTTGTTTTTGTGGGAAAAAGTGCTTGTGGTCTATTGTGCTCACCTAGAGTTGTTTGTGGTCTTTGAGATCACCAAGTTGTAAATCTTTTCATTGCTTTGGGTTGTGATTATTGCTCTTGTGTAGTGGTATTGTTGTTTGGCTTAGTGCCTTATCCTTCTTGTGTGAGGTGATTGTTGTTTGGCTTAGTACCTTATCCCTCTTGTGTGAAGTGATTGTTGTTGTGCCTTACCTCTTGTGTAGAGGTGGTTTTATTGGAGAGAGGAGTTGTGTACTCTTAGTTTGTAATTACCAAATCCTCGATGGAGGTTCCCTGTGTGGACGTATAGTGAAAATCCTTCTGTGTGAAGGTAGGAACGTAGAGCAGTGGCTCGAATCTCGAAACATATCTCGGTGTTTGCGTTTGATCCACTATCTCTAAACTCTCTCTTTATATCTTACATTGCTTCATATTTTTCATATCATTTATATGCTTCATATAGTACCTCAATTCTTATTTAGAGGAATCAAGAGGAGTTATTCCAGAACCCTTCACCGAAATTCGGCTACACCTTTGGTTATATATAGTGTGTTGCATTTAGTTTTTAATTCTGCATCATTTTCATTAGATTAGCTAATACAACTATTCACCCTCCTCTAGGTGTATTTCAATTGGTACCAGAGCCTTCGCTCCTGATACTAGGTTTAACTATCTAGGAGTGAGATCTTGGTTAGCTAATCTAGATTTGCATTTGCACACATATTATCTATACACTCATGGATCACCTTGCCCTTCCCATGTTTGATGTTTCCAACATCGATATATGAAAGCTTAGGATGAGTGCTTATTTAAAAGCCCTAGGTTTGCATGTCTATCTTGCCATTACTAAGAAAACCAATTTTGGTAATGCCAAGTCCATTGAGGCTAATGCACAAGCCTTAGATGCTCTAAAGCATACACTTAGTAAAGAATATTTGTCTATGATTTCTCATTATGATTCCGCTTTTGCAGTGTGGAATACTTTGACAGCCCCAAGCTACAAACGACAAACATTGTGAAGAAAGAATCTAGTGGAGAAGAGTCCGATGAAGCGTGCTATATGGTCCAAGGGAATGACTCCCTTGAGGTACATTCGGAAAATCAACTAGATGATTGTGCTAGTTCTTCAGGTGATGACATTATGAATGCCGATGCATTAAATGAAGAACTATCTATTATTTGTAAAAACTTACTAGCAAAGTACAAAGTTTTAAAAAAGAAAAGCTTTAAATTAAAAGAAGAAAATAAAATTTATTTTCAAAACTTGATTTGTCTTTGCAAGAGAGGGATGAGATTTCAAGTGAAAGAGACTCATTGAAATCTCAACTTGATCTTGCCTTAAAGGAAAATAAAATTTTAAAGAGTAAAAATGATTGTGATGATGTTTTGAAGAAAAATGAGATTTTATCTTCAAAACTTAAAATTGCTTTAAAAGGGAATGATTCTTTGAAAAATAAAATTGTTTTAATTTCAAAGAATTGAATTTAATTTCAAAGGAAAACTATTCTTTGAAAAATGATTTTGATACTCATATTTGTCATGTTCCTATTGCTTCTTCTTTCATTGTTAAACATGTTGGTTGCTCCACTTTGTCTTCAAGTATTAAAAGTGATATATGTATGTTGAAGAAAATTGTTGATTGTTTGGGCTCTACTTTGAGCCCATGTGCTATAGATCATAAGAAATTGGAATCCATGTTTTGCAAGAAACATGCACTATATTTTCGTGCACACAAAACACGGCATATACATGCTCATCATGCTCACACACATGATACTATATATGCTCATGCGTACACTTGTACACATTGTGGACGTAAGGGCCACCTTGCAAAGTTTTGTTATGATAGAATACATAATTCAAATTTTGTAAATAAATTTGTTTGGGTTAGAAAATGTGCTAACCCCCATGGACCCAATAAGATATAGGTACCAAAAGCCACTCCTATTTTATTTGATGTAGGTGTGGGCTCTCACTTGAAGTGAGAGTGTTGGTGCCTTGATTGTGGACGCGCTCCGAGCTAAATGGTGACACTTTTCGATGCATCACTTTCAAGGGAAGTTTGGTTGAAGGACCACCTCAGTTTAGATATCTAGAGATTAGCCCTAATAGTTCTGGTAACTATCTCTAACTCCCTTTCAGTTTACATGCTCTTATTGAGTGACTTTTAACATGTTTGGTTTTTCATGTTCATTACATTAAATGCAATGTTTATTAGACTTGATATATATATATATATATATAGCATTTGAGATACACCCATGTTTATATGGATTTACATCTTTTGTGTTCTCACTATAGTTTAGCTATTGTGTATATCCTACTTCTAAAACATGTGCATTTAACTTAATGATCATGTTTGTTTATGATTTACACATTATGATTTTGACACTTATTTAGATGTAGTTTTTATTAAAACTTCTGTTTATACTTGTACAACTAATGAGCCACATTTGATTATTGTATGTTTGTGCTTAATTGCTCATATGTATTGATTAGATGTACTTATATAGCCTAATTTTGATGATTCTTACATTTTAACTTGTATTCCCTATTTTTGTACATGTTTTCATGTTTAGCTTCATGTATATATTAATTTTGTATAAAACTATTAGATATACATGTCTATCCTTGAGTCACTTGCCTTCATGCAAATTCTTTTATGGACTCGCTTATTTTTGGAATATGTATGTATACTTGTAGTTTCAAAAAAACATACTTATACTATGAAACATATTTTAGTTTTGATGATTATCATGTTTTTTTATTAAAAGGAATTTCATATGAGCTTTAATGTCTTATTTCCATGATTTTGTGAATTACATGACTTTTTACACTCTATGTTTGATGTTTACTCATGATTTTTTTGTTTCAGAGGCTATATGAGCTGTATTGCTATTTGAGTATCGATGATCATGTGATTTTCATGTTTTTTATGGATTCATTCTTATTTTATCCTTACTTGAAGGACTTCATAATAGTTTACAAGATTATCATAAAACTAGTTGCGTAATTCTTCATTTTGGTAGAGTTTTTAAATTATATTAAAATTATTTTCAAACTCATATTTTTGAAAACCCCTACCAACTTAAGGGCGGATGGATGGGCGACCATGCCTTGTATGCCTAATTGAAAATCTATTTTAATATTTGCAAGCATAGGTGGTAGGTATGAGTTATACACATGATCTTCATGTAATTCTATTTTTGTATACTCATATTTGTTTCTTATATATGTATACTTCAAGTTTCAAATTGTATCAATTTCAATTGGTATATTCATTTTCATGCATATATGATTTGATTGTGCCTATATATTTCAAATGGTATCAAAATTTCTTAAGTATGAGAATACATGATTCTTAAAATGAAAATTCATTTTGTACACTCATGATTTTTCTTGCTAAGCTTGATTTAGTCTTTAATGTCAATTATTTTCAAATTGGTATTTTATACAAGCTTATGCATTATTTTTATTAGTATTTCATAAAGGGGGAGAAAAAACTCGTGTTTTATCTTTCAATTATTTTTAGTTTCAATTAGTATCTTACTCCCACCTTCATGATGAAAAATATTATATTTTGGTATATGCTAACATTTTCAATATTTGTATCAATAATCTTAAATTGGTATTATTCTCAATTTGGTATCCTTATTGCAAAATGAGTTGTATTTACCCAAAAATTTGATTTTACTTTCAATTGGTATTAAATTTACAATATATTTCAATTGGTTTCAAAAACTATAATGTTTCATTTCAATTGGTATCAAAAATTTACAAGATATTTTCAATTGGTATCAAAAACATGAAATGTTTCACTTTCATTGATATCAAAATTTATTTTGTTGACTTCAAGAAAATTTCAAAATTTGTTTTAAAGTGGTTTCATAATGTTTTGATATATCTTGCTTATATGTAAGGTAAGCTTAACATCTTCTCTATATATAGATTCATGTTGAGTGTATCTCATATTGAGGAGCTTGACCTCTCTTCTCTATGTAATATACGTGTGTAGGGGAAGCTTAACATCTCCACTTATACATTGTATATTATGCTTTATGTTGTTAGGGTCTACTCATCTCTTTTCATATAATATATGTATGCAGGGGAGTTAATTTTACGTTTCTCCTCTTCATGAATGTATATCGCATATATATCTTTATTGCTTTTTTTCCTTCGCCCCTTTGTTAATGAATTGACAAAAAGGGGAAGAAGAATTTAGAGAGTTTTATATGCATGTTTATCTTATTTATGCATATATGTTGTGTTTAGTTTATGCATTTCATTGAATTATTCATTTGTTTATTGCTATGCATGACTTAAGGGGGGATTTTCTATGAAGCTTAACTTTAATCCATGCATATATAACTCCATGAGTTTTGCCATCATCAAAAAGGGGAAGTTTGTTGGCCCAAAGGCCCGTCACTCTAGTTTTGATGATGATTAACTCTTGTAGTTATTGTACTAATAATCTTGTGTTTATATAGTTTCAGTTATTGATCAAGATATTAGTAGGTGTTTAGCTTCAACAAAGAAGTTTTAGAGCTAACACATGTGATTCAAGAGCTCTCGCATTAAAATCGCATATAGCACTTGGTTGGAGTCAAGCTCGTTGGATCGTGTTTGGATCGAGTCGACTTGGAGAAGAAGTTCTACAAGAAGACCTCAGTTTGTTTAGTTTGTATTTAGATCTTGTGTAAAGATAGATAGTATTGATATGCTCAAGTTCACACACACACACAAGTTTAATATGTTTTGATTTTCAGTTTAACCAGTTATGGATTTCGAATAGACATATATATGGTTTCATGAATAGATAGAATCAAAACAAGTTAACATGGTTTAAATGTATATTAGATTTCATCTATATACATATATGCTTCATAAACTTAGAAAAACTTATTTTGATGATCATATTCATTGTTTGGAGTTTTGTATTTAAACAAAACCTATTTTTGGATTTCATGTCAAAAACATAGATATATCAATTACATGTGTATTGGATTCTATCCATACACTCTATGCTTCAAAAGAGTTTAAATATCAGGTTTTTGTATTTATACAAGTTTGGGAAAAATCGGATTTCCATTTCAAAGTTTGATATTTGGAAAATACCGATTTTGTGTTTAAGCCTAATTTCTATATCACAAAATGATTCAAATAATTTGTAATATGTGTTGATTTTTTGTCACACATATTTATTCTTCAAATATCTTACAAGAACTTATTTTTGTGAAATTTATGTGATTTTATTAGATTTAATTGGTATTATATAACCTAAGTTTTCAATCCCAAATTACCCAGCCAGACACACTAACGGTCGACTGGACCCGGTCAACCAATGTGCACGAGAGACGTGCACAGGCCAGCCTTGAAGGCCGGTCGACCCGGCGGTCGACCAACTGAAAGTACCCAACTCTCAGGTACTTGCCGGTCGACCGGGCGGTCGACTAACAGGCTTGGCCCGATCGACCTGGCGGTCGACCGGAGGCTCAACGGTCAGAAAAATGACCGTTGGCTAGTCGATCGGGCGGTTGACCGGAAGGCAATCTGGGCTTTTCCAGATGCCATCGGCTTGATTTTTGAGAAGGTTATAAATACCCATCTCTTAAGTTGTTTTTAACAAGAATTTAGAGAGCAAATTTTCTCATCTTTACTAGTGTTTTAGCAACAAGTTTTTAAAGAGTTTTGTGGTTAAAAGATTTATCTTTTATTTGTTCTCAAGGGTTGAAAAATTCAAAGAAAAAAGAGAGTCTTTGGGAATTGTTTTTTAATCTTCATTTCTAGAGCTATCTAGTATTTTTCCCAAGTATTTTCTTCGTGATTTTATTTTCCAAACACCTTATTTTCTCACACTTGAGTTATCATCTCTATCCTATCAATAGGATCTTATTTTTGTGAGCAAAAGTCTTTGTGGTCTATTGTGATCACCAAGAATTGTTTGTGGTCTTTGAGATCACCAAGTTGTAAATCTTTTCATTGCTTTGGGTTGTGGTTATCCCTCTTATGTAGAGGTGATTATTGTTTGGCTTAGTGCCTTATCCCTCTTGTGTGAGGTGATTGTTGTTTGGCTTAGTGCCTTATCCCTCTTGTGTGAGGTGATTATTGTTGTGCCTTGCCTCTTGTGTAGAGGTGGTTTTGTTGGAGAGAGGAGTTGTGTACTCCTAGTTTGTAATTACCAAATCCTCGGTGGAGGTTCCCTGTATGGGAGGTCCTGTGTGGATGTATAGTGAAAATCCTTTTGTGTGAAGGCGGGGATGTAGAGCAGTGGCTCAAACCTCGAAACATTTCTCGGTGTTTACGTTTGATCTACTATCTCTAAACTCACTCTTTTATATCTTGCATTGCTTCATATTATTCATATCACTTATATGTTGTTTGTGTGTGCCCATGCTTGTGTTGAACCAAGAGAGCTTCATATAGCACCTCAACTCTTATTTAGAGGAATCAAGAGGAGTTAGTCCAGAGCCCTTCACCGAAAATTCGGCTACACCTTTGGTTACACATAGTGTGTTGCATTTAGTTTTTAATTCCGTATCATTTTCATTAGATTAGCTAATACACCTATTCACCCCCCCCCCTCTAGGTGTATTTTCAGTTTCTTTACAAGAAAATAGGAGATTTCCTAGACGAGGAGCCATCTTCTCCCTTCTAACCAGAGCACACTTCCAAGATAGCCAGACGATCCTGTCTAGGATATGCAAGGACGTGATGATGTCTAATCATGACCCTCCATCCTGAACAAGTGTCCAGAAGCCTCTGAAGCATGGACACCTCGTCATCCCAGGTCATCCACCCGTGCTCCTTTTCAACGTCTTACTTTAAGAAAAGAGTCTCTTAGAGCGAGGACCACGGGATTCAGTATGGAACGAAGACTGTAAGGCATGTGAAATGACAATGGAATCAGGATCCATCACCGCTGTCGCCCGAGGAAGACCTCACTCCAGCCATACCACCGCCAACGGAAGACATGTTCGAGCAAATCAAGTCAGAGTTTGAGCATAATCTATCTCCCTTGGCGGTGGGACCTTAATATAAAAAACAAAGTTGTGAGACAAGGTCATCATGAAGACCGAAGTAAAGAGATAAAGACCGATGTGAAGCATCTGCCATCTTCATCCTCTCCCTCTCCTTCCTCCATCAAGCAAAAGTTAAAAAAAAAGAACGACACTACAATCTACCAGAGCAAGAAAAATATAAGGCAAAAGCGTTCTTGAGAAGATAGACCTCCCACTTTCAGGATCTTCTCTATTTATAAATGCGGAAGTCGAACCGTCTTGAATTCAAATTTTCAATCACATATGAAGAGTCGGTTTATATGCCGAATTTTTAGGCATGTTAGATCAACCAAATAAGATCCGATCCTGCCACACGATCTCATCCATCATGATGTCAAGTCTTGGGTCATTAATTAATCAGTTGTCTTCACCAGTTTTCAAAGAGGGCTCAAAATGCAAAGAGACACTTTGACCAGACCCTTTAGATCACAAGCGATGCCTCAACTTCTCGAGCTAGGGCCTAGTCAGTCTGCTTCGCTCATTCTCCTTGAAGCCTAAAGAAAGAGGAAGTGAATGGGACATTTGTAGTGGTTAATTTCTTACCAACACCAGGATCAAGACACAAGCACCCCGCCATTGGAACCTTCCCAGGACATCAACAATAAAAACCATCTAAGCATCTCCTCACAGAGCATTATTCGGTTATTTTCAAGACTAGTTCTTCTAAGGAATCGATTGTCCCGAGGATACTTTTACTTCCGAGAACAATGTCGACCGAGACCAGTTCTCCCTTCCTGAGTAGGGCGGCCACTACAACCAACTCTATCGATTGTAACCTATATTTATGGAGTCTATTATGCCACCAGATCATTCCATATTTCACACATTACAATGATCCCTACTCCAACGCGAATTGCTACAGAAACTGACAGTAATCACTTCTGCAATCAAGGGTAGAATCCCAGCTATTATGAGAGAATCACAATGTGCAGATCATGCGGTTATTGAAACCCGCATGACCCACACTCATCGGGTATATAGATGGACAAGAAACAGGAGGGGTGACAACCAAGAGAAAAGAGAAAAAAGAAAAAAAATCCATAATTAGACTTCCTATTGAGTACAAAAAATGACCTTCTCCAAGTCAAAATTCCACTGTATCCTGTGGCAATTTTAGAGTTTTAACTCTGTTAATTTTACTGTAATCCTTTGCAAATAATGATTCTCTCTCCCCTTGTCATGCCCCGTAACCATAATACACATAAAATGGGGTACGTGACGAGAGCCGGTGATGTATTTTCAAAATAAATACGTTAAGCCTCAGTACATTAAATCAAATAACAAAGTTTTTTAATTATTCCAGCTTAAAAGAAATCAAGTACATTATGTCACCGAAGGTTCCACTTTTACAACACGATAAAATAGGAAAAAGAACCATAAAGTCTGTCACATAATGAGAATAAAATCCACATACTAGAGATCAACGATGTGCTTGAAGTACTCTTGATCCTATAGAGTCCCTGGATTAGAACCTGAGCAAACAAACTCAGGTTGTCAAAAGCGACCTAAGCGGGGGATAAAAGAGGGATTGAAGAAACATGCAAAAATAACAGCACATGCATAGTCAAGTATAGTTTATAATACCAGTAATTAGCATATTAGAATCATAATAAATCACAATGATATACACTATATAACCATTTAATAATATAATCTATCATGTATAGAATTATGTTGTTAACATGTTTGTGAATGTCTATCCTTAATGTCTGGTTATTTGAAACTGATAGTTGGAGATGGGAATGTGTATTTAGGTAGGTTCCATGCATACCCGGAACCATGGCCCAAATGCCTAGCACTAAACAGGCCTTACCGCAAGACAGTCAATAACAGTAAACAATATCACAATATCACTGTGAAACAATAGAGTAATAGAACAATAACAGATAAGATGTCAGTCATCCCCTGGAACTCTGCAATGGAGCTGTATTTCAGCTGTGCAACCTTTATTATAGGTCCACCCAAAATACTGATACCGTCTTCTCTATTAATTTTCCCACCCGGTGTAAGTTATCTAATTAATTATGTCACATAAATCACTGGGCGTGAATAATAGCAGTAATGATAACAGTGTAACAGTAGAACAGTATACATCTCTTAGTGACTATGGTAACATAATTCATTTCTCAGTGTCATTATGATCCAGTACAATGGTAACTTGTGATCTCAGAAAAATAATAGTCCTTTTATAATATACCAACATCTTACCATCTTACAAATTTTAAATAAATTTTCTAAATACTAGAAAATTCAACAATTAATTTACTAATTTTACCATTTAACAATAGAAATAAATAGACATCTCATATTAAACAAAAATAATACTTATAGAGTGAGTAAAAGAACACTCACTTAGGCTTATCACGCGTCCAAATACCAATTTCTATAATTTGAAGAAATCTACATTAAATGCATTCAGATTAGAAATTTATCGAATTTTACATAAGATATCTTATTCGAGATTATTCAGTATTTTAAATTAAATACGAATGGTTCAGATCTTAAAACAAGATTGTATGATGATGTATTAAGTTTTTAAGATTATTTAGATTTTATTTTCAGATTTTTTTTGTTGGATTTAAATGGTTAAAAATATGAAAACTCCTTAACGGGTCTGAATGTTGAAATAACAGGTTTCAACTTAGAATGAAGTGGTTCAATCCAATATGACTTGTAAATAATACCAAAATTTTATAGTAGATTATAGGGTCATCTAAATTTTTATTCTTATATTTATTTATTTTTTTGAAATTTTTATCTAGCCAATTTAATTGTTTTTCAATAAGTTAGTGGGTCTGTTTTTGCGTTCGGGTTAGGGTTAAGACAAGTTAGAATTATAATAAGTAGGCTGCACTGGTTATAGGCCTTCTGAATTTAGGCTTCAGATTATATTTTTTTTTTTTCTGGTTTTCTAATTTCCTGGCTTTGTCAACCCACGAGTCCAGATCTGTCTCACCCGGGTCAGGCAGGCCCAGGCTGTCAAAAAAATTGTTTTTTTTTGGGTTGGCCCAACAAAGCCAAACCCGGATGCTGTCTGCACTTGGGCCGCCCGGCCCGTGCTATCAAAATTTTTTTTTTGGGTTGGCCCAACAAAGTCAAGCCCGGGTGCTGTCTGCACCCGGGCCGGGCAGCACAAAAGGCTCTGCTCTCGGCCTGGGCGAGAACAGGCTCTAACTAAATGTTCTTCTACTTTAGGCTTCTAGACCTTTGTTGTTCAAGTATGCAGACATGACTTAGTAGTATTAAGATTAGAGTATTTAATTGTATAAGTAGTACTTATTGTTCTGTGTAGCTCTATTTGTGCGATTTGTTGGGCAATAATAATGATAAACTTTATGTAATACAATTGTCAATATGTGACTGTCTACTGCTGGTCTTTACCTGTGTTCTGGCTATAATGATAAGGATTTTCTTATTATAGACTGCTGTTTTGATGAGTCAAGGTATTAGGGATTAGTGTATCTGTCTTCGTGTGTTTGATTAGCGTGTACTGTGGTCTGGTACATTTGAATAATTAGTCTATTGATTCAATCTACTTTTCTCTGTTACAGTTTGCAGTAGGGTTCTATGATGCATTAGTAGTTGTTAGTTAATAGGCATGACTTAATTAGTGTTTTTTTTTATATATGAAGTTATCGTGAAAGTCTTTTTTTTTTTTTTTTTTTTTTTTGTATGGCTGACAAAGTTTGTTTTTAGTTTTGTAAAATAGTATCAATGAATAGGTTCTTATAGAATACTTCTTAGATTATTTTTGTGTGTTATTTCACTTTAATTCAATGCAGAAAATTATTAGATCAAATAATCAGTTGGTTTGATTTTGTGCTATACAAAGCTTACTTCTACCATTTCTATTTTTTTTTCTGGCCTGACCCAGTGGCGGCCAGGCCACTGAACCTGGCCCGCACTCGGGAGCAGGTCTGCACCCGGGTCGGGCACCGCCCGGCTTCATAGATCTGCTTGCGGGTCTGTACAGTAGAGCTGCTCTCGGCCAATGGCCGAAAGCAGATAGCCTAATTTTTTTTAAAAAAATTTCCATGGATTGTTTTAAAATATATTTTAATTTAATTAGGTATTCGTATTTTTCCCTAAATTTTTATTTAGGTCATTGGATGAGGTTTTTGATAAACAAAATAAGTTCACGGAAGGGAAAATTCAGACATGGTTTTTCAATTTAAATAAAATTGTAATTCAAACTATTTATTTTATCTAGATCATGGAGATGCTATCTCAATAAATCTTAATTCATATAGATTATTTTATCTAGATTATGGGGGTTTGCATGTTATCTCAATAAATCTCAATTCAAATAAATTATTTTATCTAATCTTTGGATGAGATTAAAGTTTCATATAAAGAGGAATTTAAGCATGTTATTTTATAATTCTTAATTCATATAGTTTATTTTATCTATATTATGGTTGAGATTAAAATTTTCATAAAAAGTTATTTTTAAACATGATATCTCAAAAATTTCTGTAAAAAAATCAAGCAATTAAGATTAATTGGGTGAGATTCTATATGAAAATTCATAAAAAGAATTAACAGTATAAAAATTTACAAGTTAATAATTACTTACTTGGATTGATCCCGTAGCTTGCTCATTAGTCTTCACGCTCCATGCACGTTCCCCAATCACGTTGGTTTCCAAGGAGAGATGTGAGAAAATTTGGACTTAAGATCTGAGTTTTTTCTTTCTTTTTTTCTTGAAAGGTAAGAGGAGATGGATTACGTTAATATATTATGGTAAGATCTTTAGGTGAGAACTTTTAGCACGTAGGTTTCAATAGAAGAATCAGATTGTTAAGGGAAAGATCAACAAGGATCTCATGAGATCTTTTGGTTGAAATTTGAAATTTAAAAATTTATTTTAATTTTGGTTACATACATTAGATTACCTTCATAATCACATGCCAATGTGGCATTACGATTTAGATAATAGGATTTGGTATAAAGGAACATGAGTTTGAATCTTGGCATAGACAAGTTAAGCACACAATTATATTTTATTATTATTATTTATTTATTTATTTATTTTAATTTGGGTATTGCACAACAAGAGTATTACAATCTACCAACCTAATAAGAAAATTTTGTCCTCAAAATTTAAATTCAAAAGGGAGAAAGAAGTTACCTAATCATTATGAAATAGGTGAGAATAGTGATCACGAATAATATCCACTTGCTCCCACATTGTTTCTCTCGGAGATCGCCTGTCCCAAGACACCAGAACGACTGGAATGATCTGCTTCTTCAGCCCCTTGGTGGTCCGGTCCAGAATAACCATAAGTCTTTCAGTGTAGGATAAATCTGGCCTAAGCTCTAACTCAGTATGATTTAAAACATAATTATCATCTCGGGCATATCTCCTCAACTGAGAAACATGGAAGGCATCATTGCACGACATCCAAGGATGGGGGCAACGCCAGTCTATAAGCCGCTTCCCCCACTCGCTCCAAAACCTTAAAAGGTCCAATGAATCTGAGACTCAGCTTCCTCGACTACCGAATCTGATCACTCCTCACGTTGGAGATATCTTCAACAATATCTTATCTCCAACCTCGAACTCCAGCGGCCTTCAATTTAAATCTGCACATTGTTTCAGTCTATCCTGAACTGCCTTGAGACGCTTTCACAGATGACTTAACTTTCTCCACTGTATGAACTATAATCTCTGGTCCCAACAGTCGCCTGTCACCGATGTCGTCCCAACACAAAGGAGACCTACACTTCCTTTCATAAAATGCTTCAAAAGGTGCCATTTTAATAATAACCTGGTAGCTGTTGTTATAAGCAAACTCGCAAATGCAAATGATCCTCCCAAGACCCCTTGAAATCTAGCATGCATGCTCTCAATATGTCTTTGAGGATCTGAATTGTCGATCTGATTGTCTATCAGTCTGCGGATAATATGTAGTGCTAAACTTCAAGCGTGTTCCCAAGCTTTCTTTGAGACTTCTCCAAAAGTGGGACAAAAATCTAGTGTCTCTGTCAGACACAATGCTGACTGGTACACCATGGAGTCTCACCACCACCTTCATGTACTTTTCTACTAACAATTCCGTAGATTGTCAATGAAATATGCTAACTTCGTGAGGCGATCTACTACAACCCATACTGCATTATTACTCTTCTGACTGGGAGGTAAGGTAGTGATGAGGTCTATAGTAATGTGCTCCCATTTCTATTCCAAAATTGGCAGAGGTTGAAGAAGTCCAGCCGTCCTCTGATGTTCCGCCTTCACTTGCTTGCATACTAGGCACTTTGTCACATACTGAGCATACGGGGAAGAAAGTGGAAAGTGTATTGCAAAATTTTTTTGAATCAATAAAAAATTACAACAACTCAAAATTCTAACTACAAGAGAGAAGACACTCAAGCTCAGATCTTCTCTTTGTTTAAGGCTGGGTTTTTTGCGTAGCGGTGAAAAGTTAATCTTATTTTCTGTTGACTGGGTGAATGTCAAGCTCTTCTGAAAATCTTCTCCTTGGATCACAGGTGGAGTAGCACAGCTTCTACCCAATGTAATCTCAAAAAGATTTAGGCAAAAACTTGAACTCAGCAAGTTGGCAGAAGAGTTTAAATCTTTATGAGTATTCCTCAGCTGAAAAATTCCGACCCCTCTTCAATAGCAGCTTTAGCTATTTATAGGATTTCCGCGGTAAACTTGTCCCCTAAAGACCCTCCATAATGGGGTTAACTCCCTTCATTACGTGGGCAACACTTGACCCAGTAATGGGGATAGTTATAACTGAGATGCAAGGCTCTTTTGTAGTTTAAACGTGGGCTAGAGCTATACGTTTAGCCATTGAGATGATGCTGGACACGAGCCTCGAGCCCTGTATTTTGGCATTGATGTGGTATTGAGATGCGAGCATCGAGCTCTACTCAGACGCGGGTTTCGAGCCTCGCGTCTTGGCTTTGTAGTGATACTGAAACGCGGGCTTCGAGCCCTATATCTTGGCTTTGCAGTGATGCTGAGACGCATGTTTCGAGCCTCACGTCTTGACATTGCGTCAAGAATTTTTATCAGCCTTGCGTTTGAAGTATGGGCTCTACATTTGACAACTTATCTTCAGTGATTTTTAGACAGTCTACAGAACCCCCTCCAAAGTTTTTAAAACTTTGCGGTTGGTTGGGACGGGTTTTGAAATACTTTGGACTTTCTTTTGGCAGCAAGTTGTCAAGACTGGACTGGCAATTTTCTAAAATATCTTGAGCTTAATTTTTTCTAAATTTTGGTCTTCGTGAGTATACTGTTAAACTGTTTGAAGCCACCAGAGATGATTCATCGTGAGTGTCTAGATACGTAGTCTAGACCTTATCGGTACTCTGAGCTGGTTATTGGTGTATTGTTAAACTGAGGAAAATCGCCAACTGCTTTTGTCAGTGTATTGTTGAACTAATTACAGAAACAAAGACTGAACACAAGTCTTGTAGACACGAAGGTCATGTTGCCTTGGAGACGCGGACCTCATCAGAGGTAGAAGGGACGCGAACATCGAGTGGAGACACGGCCCTCACTTTGTTGAAGAGACGCGGCTCTGTTAGAATTGAGACACAGCTCTCTTGTTTTATCCAAACGCGAGCTTGAGAATACTGAAGAGACACAGTCTTTGAAGTGGAGAAGCGTGCTTCTCTTGGTTGAAGAGATGCAGCTCTGTTAAAGTTAGGGCGTTGTTCTTACTTTGTGGAAATGACACAGACTTCAAAGTGGAGGCGCAGACTTCTCTTTGCTAAAGAGACGCGGCTCTATTAAATGGGAGATTCACGTTCCAAGTGTGTTGTCGCATGTCTGGTGGAGCTTGAAGAGACGTTGTTCTCTTAAAATGCGAGGTCCGGGTTCATGGCGCGTTGTCATGCGTCTGGCGACGATCGATCTCAAGATACAGGGGCTGATTACTGCGTTTATAAAAAGACAGTAGTCTTTCAAGAGTCATCATTAGACTCTTTTCTTCTTTGTTTGTCCAAAACTTAAGAACTCAAGAAAAGCCTCGAGATTTTCCTCTTTTTTCCATCTTCTCTATAGAATTCACCATCAAGATGGCCCCAAAGACCAAGCATGTGGCTTTTTCCTCGAGCGTCATTGCTCCAGAGGTTCAAATGGGAGATTCTCTATGCAAGAGGCTCCCATTTCAGGTAATAAGACCAACTGAATTGGCTTTCGCCATTAAAGGACGTAAAGAGTTATCTTAACTCTTAAGCTTCTTTTGAGTTGAACTGCCAACACGAGCCTCACGCCCGTGTTTGATTTTCAGATGCAACTCTTACACTGGTAGGCAAGACACAGGTTTGACGACCTTCGCGTCTTCCCTTCATCATCTTGAGCCTGTGTCGGCTTGTCGAATGCGGGTTTCATTGAGCTTTGCGCTTGACCCCAACACTTAAAAAATTTTCTAAGTGGTGGAGTTCAGATGCGAACTTCATGTTGTTTGGTGGGAAAATCGAAGATCGAGGAGTAAATTCTTTATTTGATGGTAAAGAAAATTACAGCGGATCAATAATCCTTTCACAAGAGAGGGGAGATATTCAAGTTCAAATCTCCCCTTTATTTAATGCCGGTTCTTGATGTGGCAATGAAAAGTGAATCTTATTTTCCGTTGACCGGGTGAACGTCAAGACTTCTTTGGAATCTTCTTTTTGGATGGTGAACGAAGTAACACAGCTTTTGTCCAACCAGAATCTCAAAGAGACTTTAGGCAACAAGTTGTTAGAAGAGTTAAACTCTCTCTTTCTTTTAGCTGGATATCTTGATCCTTCTATGGCTTACAACCGAAGTTCTTCTGACCAGCTTTCTCTCGACCTCCATAGCAAATGGGCTACTTATAGAGGTTTCAGAGGGTAAAAGTGTCCCCTAAAAATACTCCATAATGGGAGTTAACTCCCTCATTATGAGGGCAGTAAATTACCCAGTAATTAGGGCAATTATAACCGAGATGCAGGGTTCCTCTGTAGTTGAAATGCAGGCTTCGAGCTTCGTGTTTAACCATTGAGATAGCGCTTGAACTTTGCCTTTGGTTGAAATGTGAGCTTCAAATTTTGTGTCAAGCTTTGTGTGAGACGCGGGCTCTGGGCTCTACGTCTTGGTCGTTGTGGTAAAGTAGAGACACGGGTTTCGACCCTCGCGTCTTGATACTGTAGTGATGCTACTGCAGTAATATTGAGACACGGGTTTCGATCCTCGCGTCTTAGTACTGTAGTGATGCTACTGCAAAGCCTGACACGCGAGTTTCGACCCTCGCATCTTGGCACTATAGTGATGCTACTGCAGTAAGGCTAAGACGTGGTTTTTGACCCTTGCGTCTTGGTGCTGTGGTAGTGGCTATGATTAGCCCTGGATCTGGAGTTTGGACTCTGCTTTTTGATGACTTGTCTTCTATGATTTTTAGACAGCCTATAGAACCCCTCCAAAGTTTTTGATATTCTGCGGTTGATTGGGACGGATTTCGAAATACTTTAGACTTTGGTTGAATTCATACTTCTCATGATTGGACTGACAATCATTTGAGATGCCCTGAGCTTGATCCTGTTTGGAATGTGGTCTTCGTGAGTGTACTGTAAACCCTTTGAAGCTACCAGAGATGATCGCAGTGAGTGTCTAGATACGCAGTCCAGGACTCCTCAATGCTCTGAGCTGGTTGTTGGTGTACTATTGAACCAGGGGTATGTTGGCCCAGAGGCCCTTCACTCTAGTTTTGATGATGATTAACTCATGTAGTTATTGTTTACTAATATTCTTGTGATAATTAGTTTCAGATATTTGATCAAGATATTAGTATGTGATTAGCTTCAACAAAAGTGTTTTGGAGCTTTCACATGGTGATTCAAGAGCTCGCGCGTCAAGTTCACATCTAGCACTCAGTTGAAGTCAAGCTCGGTGGATCACGTTTGGATCGAATTGACTTAGAGACGGAGTTTTACAAGAAGACTTCGGTTTATGTTTAGTTTAAGATTGCTTAGATCTTGTGTAAAGGTAGATAGTGTTAATATGCTCAAGTTCACAATACACACACAAGTTTAAAATTTCATATTTTGGTTTTAGATTTACCGGTTCATTATATTTTCATATATGGTTTTCATGAATAGATAGAATCAAAACAAGTTTACATGGTTTAATATGTATTAGATTTGATCTATATACAACTATGCTTCATCTATTTAGAAAAACATATTTTGATAGTCTATTTCATGAGTTGGAGTTTTGTATTTAAACAAAACTTAATTTTGGATTTCATGTCAAAAACTTAGATATAATATCCTACATGTATATTGGATTCTATCCATATACAATATGCTTCAAAATTGTTTAAATATCATGTTTTTGTATTTACATGTGTTTTTGAAAAATCGGATATCCATTTCAAAAATTCAAGTTTTGGAAAATACGGATTTTGGTTTAAGGCAAATTTTCAAAAACACAAAAATGGTTCAAATTGTTTAAAATACGTGTTGAATTTTTATCACACATATTTGTATTCCAAAGATCTAATAAGAACTAATTTTTGTGGAATTTATGTGATTTTATGGGAATTTTTAGAAGGTAAAATACCCAAGTTTTTAATCCCTATAAGTATTGGACCAGTCTGTCTGCTGGTCGACCGGACCAGTCGACCGAGGTAGAAGTCCGGTCGACCAACATGCACAGGACGTGCACGCAGCATAGGCTGGTGGGCCAGTCGGCCGGGCGATCGACCGTCCAGAGAGCTCTGCTATCTGGAAATGCCCTGGTCATCGGCCGGTCGACCGGCGGAGAACTGCTGCTCTCTGTATCCAGTCTCGTTCCATAACGGTTATAAAAATGACCATTGGGCCGTTCGACCAGGCGATCGACCGGAAGGGCAAAAATGCCCTTTCCTGCTACCAACGGGCAAAAATTTTTTAGGGTTATAAATACCCCCCATTTGAGCTAGTTTTTAACAAGTTTTTTAAGAGCAAAATTCTCATTCTTTCTAGTGTTAAAAATACAAGATTTAAAAGAGTTTTAGAGCCAAAAAATTTCATCTTTATTTGTTTTTAAAGGGTTTGAAAAATCAAGAAAAGGAGAAGGCTTTGGGATTGGTTTTGATCTTCATTTCTATAACTATTCTTAGAAGTTTTCCCAAGAGATTTTCTTTGTGTTTTTGATTGTCAAACTCTTTGATTTTCTCACACTTGAGCTATCTATCTATCTATCTATTAGGATCTATTTTTGTGGGAAAATTAGTTTGTGGTTGTTGATACCACCAAGTTGTAAACCTTCCATATTTTGTGATATCCCTCTAGTGAGAGGTGATTGTATTGATATCCTCTAGAGAGGTGATTGTGAAAGTGGTGTTTGTATCCCTCTAAGTGTAGAGGTGATTGTGATTGTGTGGCTAAGTGCTTTATCCCTCAAGTGTGAGGTTGTTGTTTGGCTTAGTGCCTTGCCTCTAGTGAGAGGTTGTATTGGTTGAGAGAGGAGTTGTATACTCCCAAGTTGTATTTGCCCAAATCCTCAATGGAGGTTCCCTGTGTGGGTAGTCCTGTGTGGACGCTATAGTGAAAATCCTTCTGTATGAAGGCAGGGTTGTACAGCTGGGTGCTCGAATCTCGAAACAAATCTTTGTGTTTGCGTTTGATCCACTTTCTCTAACTCTCTCTCTTATATTGTGTCTTGCATTGATTCATATTGTTCATATCATATATGCTTGGGTTTGTTTGTGTGCCATACTTATGTTAAACCAAGAGAGCTTCATATAGCACCTCAACTCTTATTCAGAGGAATTAAGAGAAGTTAGTCCAGAGCCCTTCACCGGGAATTCGGCTACACTCTTTGGTTACACTAAGTGTGTTGCAATTAGTTTTTAATTTTCACATTATTTGTCATTAGATTAGTCGTACACCTATTCACCCCCCCTCTAGGTGTACTTTCAATTGGTATCAGAGCCTACGCTCCTGATATTAGGTTTAACCACCTAGAAGTGAGATCTTGGTTGCTAATCTAGTATTTGCATTTGCACACTTATATTGTTTACACACTCATGGATTGCTTGACCCCTCCCATGTATGATGTTTCCAACATTGACATATGGAAATTTAAGATGAGCTAAAAATCCTATGTTTGCATGTTTTCCTTGCCGCTACCAAGAAATCTTATCTTGGTAATAGCAAGCATATAGAGGCCAATGCACAAGCCCTAACGGCACTTAGAAGCACATTAACCAAAGAATATTTGTGTATGATTTCTCATTGTGATTCCTTCTTTGCAGTGTGGAACACATTGACCTCTCCAAAGCTTCAAACGCCAAACATTGTGGCGAAGAAATCTAGTGAGGATGAATCCGAACAACGTTGCTACATGGTCCAAGGGAATGACTCCTTGAGGTACATTCGGAAGCTCAACTAGATGATTGTGCTAGTTCTTCAGGTGATGATCATATTGATGCCGATACTTTAAATGAAGAACTATCAATTGTTTGTGAAAAATTACTAGAAAAATATAATCTTTTAAAAGAAGCTTTGAAATAAAAGACGAAAATAAAAATTTATCTTCTAGACTTGATTTGATTTTGCAAGAAAGGGATGAGATTTCAAGTGAACGTGACTCACTTAAATCCCAACTTAACCTTGCCCTAAAAGAAAATGAAATTTTGAAAACCAAAAATGATTGTGCATTGTTTTGAAGAAAATGAGGTTCTAACTTCAAAACTTGATTTTGTGTTAAAAGAAAATGAATCTTTGAAAAATAAAATTATTTCTATTTCAAAGGATTGGATTTAGTTTCTAAGAAAAATATTTCTTTGAAAAATGATTTAGATACTCATATTTGTCATGCTAGTGTAGCTTCATCATCTAGCATACCTATTGCATGCTCCACTTCTTCTATTATTAAAAATGATATAAATATTTTAAAGAAGAGTGTTGATTGTTTGGGCTCCACTTTGAGTCAATGTGCCATGAACCACCCACGTTTGGAATCCATGTTTCGCAAGAAACAAGTTCCACCTATGCATGCATACAACCACGGCATACACATGCTCCTCACGTTCATACACACAACACTGTGTATGCTCATGTGTATACTTGTACACATTATAGACGTAAGAGCCACCTTGCTAAGTTTTGTTATGATAAAGTACATAATGTAAATTTAGCTAATAGATTTGTTTGGATTAGGAAAGGTGCTAACCCCCATGGACCCATTAGAGTTTGGGTACCAAAATTTACCCCTATTTTATTTGATGTAGGTGTGGGCTTTCACTCGACGTGAGAGATGTTGGTGCCTTGAGGTGAATGCGTTCGAGCTTAATGGTAACTATTTTGGATGCATCACTTTCAAGGGGAGTTTGGTGGGAGGACCACCTTGGTTTGGAGCCTAGAGATTTGCCCTCATGGTTTTGGTAATAATCGCCTACTCCTATTTAGGTTTACAAGCTTTTATGGTATTGATTTTTAGCATGTTTTGATTACTATGTTAAACGCCATGAAAATTAGACTTGTGAGGGTTTGGTATGCCTTTACCAACTACCGTTTGCATTGGGCTAGCCATGCTATAGCCCTTAGCATGATGAGTTATCGAGGACTTATATTGGACTTGAAAGCCAACATTTCCCTCTATCTTTAGCCTTCAGAGGCATCGGATTTTGATAGATAAACTAGAGAAGAGTAACAAGGCTAAAACTGAAGTTTCGCACTTTATCTTTTCTTTGATGTTTACATCATGCATTATGATGTAACCAATGTTCGATCGGCTCGACAATGATCGACTGTAATGTAATCCATTGAAGAAAGAAGTTTTTCTTTGGCATTTTTTCAAACATCTTGGATCTGAAAGTTCTGATCAAAGGTGTAATGTTAACCTGATCATGAGAAGAATTTTATTAAGGGTAGTACTTCTTCAAGAATCTGTCATTGATCGACATAAAGAGATTATCGTTGTATGGGGTTATGAGGCGGTATGCTCCATTTGAGTAGACTGGCTCTACTACAAATGGTCCTTTCCATTTGGGCTGAAATTTCCCTTTTGTTTTATGTGTCATCACCATAGTTTTTCTGACAGCTAAGACAAGGTCATCTTTCTTAAAAGTTTGCTCCTTGACTTTCTTGTTGAAGGCTCTGAAAATTCGAGCTTGATAAAACTCGATTTGTTGTTGAGCTTGTAGGCGTTTATCGTCCAAAGCTTTCAGCTCCTGGAGTCGCAGTCGATACTTCTCCTCATTTGTCATCTCCATTGTCAAGGCAATGCGTAGAGATGGGATCTGGATTTCTAATAGAAATACGGCTTCACACCCGTATACCAAAGAGAACGTTGTAGCTTTTGTCGAAGTTCTCACTATTGTGCGATAAGTCCATAAGCATTCACTTAACTTATCATCCTAATCGCGTTGGCTTTTCGTGACGAATTTCTTGAGAAGTTTCTTAATGGTCTTATTAAAAACTTCTGCAAAGCCATTAGCGGTGGGATAGTATGCCGTTGAAGACACACTCTGAATTCTGAACTTATTGTAGAATCTCTAAAATGCTTGGTATTGGAACTTGCTTTTGATGATATATTTGTGAAGACATATCATTGGAGCTCTATCTTACAAGCTTATTCAAGAGTTCTACATGATCAAGACTTCCTAAAGAGAGTGGTTGTGGTCGTATTTTGTAATATTTAATAGAATATTAAAAGCCTTGAATACACACACACACACACACACACATCTTAGTCATATTAGTTGACTTATAGACTTGACTGATCGACTAATAACAACTATAGTCGACTAACCCTTTAACTATAGTCGACTTAGTTTACCTCCAGATCCATACCAACTTTCTGTTTCTAACCTGCATGCACTATTAGTCGACTTGACAGTCCTTATAGTCGACTAATACTTGGCTTAGTCGACTAACAACTTATTCTGGTCGATTAGTTTCAGTTTCCAGAAACATGTTTTTTTGTTTCAGTCATGTCCTAGTCGACTTGCCCACTTTTGTAGTCGACTAATATAGGCAAATATCAATACCTTAGTGGACTAACCTCATATCTCAAGTCGACTAATGGCAGTTTCTGACTGTTGGACAGTTTTTGTTTTCTGTTATTTTATCTAACATTTCAATATTTAAATTTTTCCTGATAACTACCCTAACTGACTATAAATTTCAGCTATAAATAGGAATGTTGTCCTAGGCTAAAACACTAATTAAAAAAAATCAATAGTTTTCTGCCCAAAAACTCTGTTGCAAAATCTGTTTTTTATTGTTTCCACTTTCAGTTCTTTATTCAAATTCCTACTCTATAGTGAAGATTTCTGAGAGTCCACCTATAAGAGCCCTTATCTACGATCACATACAGATTCAAGGCTTATAGGATCAATTGTAATCACTCAAATAGGAGCATTGTATAAGAGTGTCTTCGGGTTGAAGAGAGTTTGTACAAGGTTTTGTGGTCTTCTTGGTTATAAGAAGAGTTGTACACATTTGGCAAAGGGGATTTGTCAAGTGGTGTGCAAGGCATTGATTTTGGATATACAAAGTCAAAGGATAAAGGAAAATCTCAAGCGGGTGGCTTGGGGACAGGATGTAAGTCACAAGGACCGAATCAGGATAAATCACTTGTGTTTTTGTTTGTTATCTTTTCTGTGATTTAATTTCCTTACTTGTAAGTTCATTATATTTAACGCTAATATCTTTGTTTGAGTGTTGACGTATATTTTAGATCCTACAATTGGCATCATCTCAGGACCAATAATTGGTGTCTTTGTCATGTACGCGAAGGCCTACGATTCTGCAATAGCGGAGTGTGATTCATTTACTTTAATGCCCCGAGCTAGGGCACTGTAGTTGATCGGGGTGACCGCACCAGTCTGAGTGCGAGTATGTTGATGCACTCCTTCTGGTTCCATGTCAGACTCATCGGAGCTGACCGCCGGTTGTTTCCCCTACTTCTACTTACCATGTTTGCAGTGACTTCAGGGTACTCCATGTCAGAGAAGGCTTCCTTTCTGTGAGAGCGACGCCTCTTGGCTGATCAGGAGGTTGAGGTCAATCGTCTGAACACTGACTGTTTGCTTGCATGTGAGCTGCAGCGACATTCAGAGAGCATTGTCGTGATGAGCCGTTCATAGTTATAAGACGGAGTGATCTGATTAGCACTCCTTTTCTTTATCAAATAATCTCTTAGATCTGTAGGAGGAGGACCAAAGGGAGCCTCGAGTTGTCGAGAGCTTTTCAGCTTTTGAGAGCCATCCTTGCATCGCAAAGCTGAGACGCAGGATTCTGAGACGCGGAGCTCGCGTTCTATAAGAAAGACACGGTTCTCGCATTTCGGCTCGAGAACGCAGGCCTCGTGTCTCTGCTAAGAAGGGATGTGGGCCTTGCGTTGCTGGTTGTCACGTTTAGCTAGCGATGGTTGAGATAAGCGGATTTTCTCAATTCCACGTCTGATTGGGGAGACGTAGGTTTTGTGTCTCTGAGAAGAGGTACAGACCTCGCGCTACTAAGCGTCGCTTTTGAGAAGTGGAGCTTCAGAAATGTAGGGCTGGTGGGCTTCGCGTTTAGGTCTCCAAACGCGAACTTCGCGTGTCTGATGTGGTTCAGGAGAGATGCAGACTTGAGCCTCGCACACTGTATCTGCTGGATTGGTAATTGTTCCAGCTTCTCGCGCCTATAGTTGACGCGCACTTCGTCTCTATCATCATTCAGTGTTCCGGTTACGCCATGCGGGTTGTTGGGAATCCCCGGTGACCTGGGACTGAGGAAGATGACGGGTATGAACGGGCTGAATATCAGTAACTCTAACCTCGCGGGTCTCATAGGAGACGTTGACACGGGTGTTACGTGTGATGTGACTAGCCATGGCACTCTCTTGTTAATTATATCTGAAGGGATCTTAGAGTGAACTGGAGAGCAGGTGCCCGACGAGACCTTGTGGTACTGCCGCGCTCTAGAGCTCTTGGAGGCGGAAGAGAGAAACTCTTCATATTTTGCTTGGTCAAACTCGACAATGAGTGATTCAACCATTTTTCCATGTAAGTGACGTCACCTTGCGCCACAAGTTGCTCATCGGTAGAGAAAGTAGTCCCCAGCAGAGTCGCCATCTCTTGTTTGGTGGGAAAATCGAAGATCGAGGTGTAAATTCTTTATTTGATGGTAAAGAAAATTACAGCGGATAAATAATCCTTTCACAAGAGAGGGGAGATATTCAAGCTTATCTCCCCTTTGTTTACTGCCGGGTTCTTAATGTGGTGATGGAAAGTAAATCTTATTTTCCGTTGACCGGGTGAACGTCAAGACTTCTTGGGAATCATCTCTTTGGATGGTGAACGAAGTAACATAGCTTTTGTCCAACCAGAATCTCAAAGAGACTTTAGGCAGCAAGTTGTTAGAAAAGTTGAACTCTCTCTTTCTTTTAGCTGGATATCTTGATCCTTCTATGGCTTACAACTGAAGTTCTTCTGACCAGCTTTCTCTTGACCTCCATAACAAACTAGGCTATTTATAGAGGTTTCAGGGGGTAAAAGTGTCCCCTAAAACACTCCAAAATGGGGGTTAACTCCCTCATTACGTGGGCAGTAATTGACCCAGTAATGAGGGTAGTTATAACCGAGATGTAGGGTTCCTCTGTAGTTAAAACGCGGGATTTGAGCCTTGCATTTAACCATTAAATAATGTTAGAACTTTGCCTTTGGTTGAAATGTAAGCTTCAAGTTCTGCGTCAAGCTTCATGTGAGACGCGGGCTATGGGCTCTGCGTCTTGGTCGTTGTGGTAAAGTAGAGACGTGAGTTTTGACCCTCGCGTCTTGGTACTGTAGTGATGCTACTGAAGTAATGCTGAGACGCAGGTTTCGACCCTCGCGTTTTGGTACTGTAGTGATGCTACTGCAGTAAGGCTGAGATGCGGGTTTCGATCCTTACGTCTTGGTGTTGTGGTAGTGGCTATGATTAGCTCTGCGTCTGGACTTTAAACTCTGCTTTTTGATGACTTGTCTTCAATGATTTTTAGATAGCCTACACATGTGAGCCTCACGTCTCTGAGGTCTGACGCGGGTTTCATTGAGTCTTGGTCTAATTCCAACACTTAAAAAGATTTCTAAGTTGTGGAGTTTCAAACGCAGACTTCATGTAAGCCTCGCGTCCTTGAGTTTAAACGCGAGTTTCACTGAGCTCTACATCTTAGTCATTAGACATGGTTCTGGGGTGAACCTTACGTCTGAGCTTCAACACTTTGACAATTTTCAGGTTGCTGACTATTGTGTTATCTTTTTTGCAGTGTGATACTCCTCAAACCCTTTGTCCAAGCACTGTCATTTTGGACATGTAGGTGGTGCATGATCTTCGTTTCCAGAGGACTGCTCTTGAAGAACTTTCAGAGTTCTTTGTACGAACCTAAAGCTATGATGCTTTCTTGCAATCTTCTACGAAGATTATCACTACTAAGTGATTTCAAATTAAAAAGCATCACCTCAGGTGCTTTCATGATCGTGTCTTGATGGATGATGTCCTCCCTTTAAAGAACTTTTCTTCATGTAGGAAATGGCCTTTGCCATAATAAGACTTTATTTCTTGTGGCTCTATCATCACCAATCATAAAGGGACAGTCTCTTGATCTCTTCCTGAGACTTTAAAACTTCTTTCTTGAAGTTTTGACAGTTAACTTGAGATTCATGTGTCCATGCGCCATTTCTTGATTTCTCTTTGAAACTTTGTCGACTATCCATGCGTCTATGTTCTACAAATACAATCTTCATGTTAACTGATAAAACACGAGCTTGTAGATTTTTGATTCTCGAGTTCTTCAGATGCGCATGTAGTGAACTCTATGTTTTGAGGTCTTAAATGCGAGTTGTGCATATAAGACTCGCATCTGGAGTTCATGACTTAGAAAGTTTTTTAAGACTGCTATTTTGAGATCTTTAGACGCGAGTGTAGCGAACTCTGCATCTTGAGGCCTTAAATGCCCTTTTGAGATCTTTAGTTGCGAGTGGTGAACTTGGCATCTTGAGGCCTTAAACGCCCTTTTGAAATTTTTAGACGCGAGTGTAGTGAACTCTGCGTCTTGAGGCCTTAAACGCAGGTCTCTAATATAATACCTGAGTCTGGAGCTCATGATTTAGAAAATTTTAAGGCCCGTGTCTGCGCCTTTAATATATGCCCCGTATTTCAATCATCAGACGCGAGTCGAATATCGGGCTTGCATTCGCATCCATATTTTTTATCTTTGCATAGCGTGGTAAACTCTACGTGTCTGGAGTTTATGACTTTAGATCCGTGTATGTACTTCTGAATCATGTTTTCTGTCTTTGCAAAAATTTAACCCTCGAGTTTTTTTCCTTCTTGCAGGTTGTGGCTATATCGTTGGTGTTGGTTCCAGTGTCTTTATCGCGTCCATTGAGGTAGACATAAAACCACCAGTTCGTTCGAGTGGCGACCACTTGAGGAGTCAGAACTTCTGTCCAAGGGCGAGGAAGATCCGTGCAGTTCTTGATGCGCATCATGACATTATTGAACATGATGCACCAGTAAGGTCTTAGATCCTTCCTGATCACAATATGCATGGCACATTTGAAGGTCACGGGAAGGAGGATATCACTAGTAAGGTCTCGGATCTTCCTTTCACCAATCTGGTTTAAAGAAGTGACAGTAACGAAAAACTCATGCTTATTAGATGACTTCTAGTGGCAGAGCTTCCCATTAAGCGAAGAAATACGACCTTGTAAAGACCCTCGCACCAGTTTGTCACGTGGAATTAGAATGCTCCCTTGCATTTCGACCTCGAGAAATACCATTGTTCTCAAGAGGAGAGAAAGTTGATCTGCTATTCCCAACCACAGTTAAGAAGACAAACTTTGTGCATCTCAGTATTCCACGGAGTGAGTGCAACCTTTCACTGAGCAAGAGGGACTTTTTTTGTCCTCTTTCTTGAAACACTCAATCTTATTGGATAAGAGAATATTTTGTATCATTTTCATATTTTTAAATATTAATAAAAATGGTACTTTTTCATGTCTTCTTATTTGTCTTGACTTTCTTTTTGTATTAAAAATCAGACAAGTGGGAGTGATTATCCTTGGTTTCCTAGAAGTGTGATATTTAACTTAGCAACTCATGATTAGAGAATTCCATTTAAGGAATTTTAAAAAGGCTACTGTCAGAGGTGAGATATTAAACTTGACAGGAGTAGAATAGGTTTTATAGATTTGCCATCCTATGAATGAGAATGACAAGTGAAGTTTTCACTCCACTGGGGATTGTGATTGAGTCTTCATTAAAGGTTTAGTATTAACATAATTAAGACTCAGGTGGGGATTAGTTAGAACACTGTTAAAGGTGTGATATTAACCTAACAGTGAATTTAAGTAGACCTGCCATTCTATTAATGAGACTAACAAGTAAGACTAGACCCGTCGGGGATCTAGTATTTCTTTATCACCAGAGCTGTGATATTAACTTAATGGATTGGATTGAATCTTGTTAGCGGTGTTATATTAACTTGACATGGATTTGAGTTAGAGGTGTTAATAGGTAGTCAAAATTGCATATTTATCATCATATTTATTATCATATTTTCCTACTTATTCTTTTATAAAGCACTGCTACGTAACGTTTTATTGTTTAGTGTTGTGCAGGCCTTGAGTAATTAAAGAATAAATAAATGAAGCCCAATTGAAGCCCAAAAGATCAAAAAGCTCACAAGCCCACATGCATGATTTATTTTAGTAATTTAGAAGCTTCTATGCTATCTAACCTAATCTAAACTTGAATTTTAAATTATTAATTTAAAATCTAGGGGAGGAGGTGGAAGGATAAAGTGGGACTCCTAATTGATATTCAAATCTAGAGGAGGAGAAAGATAGAACAAGATGAATCATCATCCTAATTAAAGATAGAGATGGACTTCTTTTTCAACTATGTTGCTTGCACTTCAAGTTGACGATAAAGGAGAGAAAATCTAAATTTAATTCGGACTCAGACTGGGCACTCTTTAGTATTTCAATCATAACTTTCTCTACTGAAACTCAAATTTGATGACTGAAAGGCCTACAATGCTTATGTTGATCACACATTTCATTTCAGCCGTCTGATAAGCCATATTCAGTGATCAACACGATAATAAGTTGCAGGTCAGAATTGAATTTCTATAGATAGTCAAAAAAGTTTGGAGATAAGAGGAGAATTTAAATTCAGAAATATTTTGCTCCTCCTATCTTCATACGCTTCTCCTATAAATATCCCTACAGAGCAATAGAGGAATGGGAGATCTCAGCTTAAGTCTAGAGTTTCCTTTAGATCCTCTTTCTTTCCAAATTTACTTGTATTTTTCTAGTTTTTATTTTTTATTTTTACTTTGAAAAAGAGTTGAAAGGAGAAGGCTTTGTATTGAGTTGGTGACAGATTCAATAAAAGGTCATTATTCTTTTTCAACCTCTCTACTATTTTAATTTGTGTCTCTTTTATTTCAGTTTCATTTCTTTTATGCAATCTTTAAATACCATGCTAAATTCAATCATAATTATGTGTAACTAATTCTTTAGTAGCTTGTTAATCTCTCTACTAACTAAAACCTAGATCTATGAAGATAAATTGATTGAATTCTATGCATGTTAAACACCCTAGGGTAAGTAAATAACAATTCTTGAAGATTAGTCATGAATTGAGCTTAACTAGGTTTAAGGTATACTATTTAATAATTATTCTTGGTTTTATACTTGGATGCTTTGATGGTTTAATGTTAAGTTAAGACTGCTTTTCTTTAACTATACTTTTGGACTTTAATAAACCAATGCTTAGTTTTATATCTAGTGTACTGCCAATAGGATTTAATCTCTTCCTTACTTTTCTTTCTTGATTTGAGGCAATAATCTAGGGGGTTAATCTTTATAAGTTCGACATGTTATTTATTCTTAATAGACTAGTGTTTGGTTGTGATAGATGATTAGTTGGCTATGCTTGTTCTTTCTATTTAAAATATTTGCTTATAAACATAATTTCTTCTTTTACAAGCTAATTGTTAGAGAATTCGTTTCGAAAGTTTTCATTGCATCCTTTCCTGTGGATCGACCTGTCTAGCCCTTACTACGCGGTTACATTGAGACAAGACTAAGAACTTTCTAAATTTAACTCTTTCTTTATTATTTTACCGTCTCAATCAAAATTTTTGCGCCGTTGCCGGGAAGGGAACGGTACGATATTCTCTAAGACTAATTTTTTTCTTCTATTTGCAGGATCTGATAACAGGAAAACTAGCTGCAGCTAAGGACATACAGCTACTCTGTGCCTCTATCCTAGAAGGCAGAGCAGCAGAGCCTACTAAATAGCCACGCAAACACGATAATTGTAGCGTTTTCACGACATTAGTAGATCACTACTAATTGATCTTTTCCAGGTTGCTGCAAATTGCAAAGTCCTCTTTACTGCTTTGATAATTTTTTCTGTGATCACCCTGTATACTGCTAATTAATTGACAGTAACTTATTAGTGACTAACTAAAAAAATTTAGACTCTTGCATCATAGGTACGTGTCTATTTAAATTTTCTTAATTCCTGTTGAAGAGTGCTAGCGACAAGGTACGTTCGCATTACATATAGACTAGGAAGCACCCTTGGCTGATTTACTGCTTTTGAGTGAATACTTGTCTATTGCTTTACACGTGTACTAAATCACTTTAAGGGCAAAACTCATAAACAAGATAAGGTGGGGACATCATTACCCTTCTTTGGCCCACAAATCATCTCTGTTGCACTCATAACCCTAACCCTAAAATAAATTTGACTGGACATTAGCCTTAGGTTAACTCGGACTCATTAGGAGATTGGCTGAAGGATGAAGTTGTTCGAAATTAACTCTCACTAAATTGGTGTCTAGGAAGGGGATTAAGGGCCGAAAGCTTAAAGGTTGGTGGTTACTTAATTAAGGAACGTCTTTGACGGATAACCTCCCACCAACCTTGCCACCTACCTGGCCGATTAACTTGTGGTTAAGGTCGGCAATATACCTCCTAAAGATAGTCTAAAATTAGGAGTCGTATAGGTCCAGGCTTACCCTAGATTAGGATTTTAATTTTTGATTTTTTTCCTTTTTGATTGATTGGATGAACTTGTTTGTTAACTGCGCATGTCAGCTTCATCGAGAGATCTAGTATGTCTAGGTTCAAAAGTAAAAATAAATAAATAATTCACCACTAACCACAATATATATATATATATATATATAATATATATATATATATATATATATATATATATATATATATATATATATATATATATATATATATATATATATATATATCTCCCATGGTCTATCCACACTCATTTGCTTATGATCCATTCTATAGGCAAAACCCACCTTTCCATCCACCAACCTTTTTTCCTAACTTTCATAACTACACTCAACCCGTCCACTCATCCTTTACATCTTATCCACCCATTTGGTGCAATTACTATCATGATCCATCTCATACCTCGGAACAGTGTCCCTCGATAGGTATTCATTAGGATGAAATTCAAATCAATTTCACTCATTTTAAGGACATACGAGGGAACCCTATCCATCACATCAATTAAAATTCAATTACAGTTATAAAGGTGACACACAAACTTCACACCAAATACTAAGTGACAATGTTTCGCACTGGGCCCACCTAGAGATGATGGTTAATGAGTTAGCGATTGAGCAGGAGGAGGATTCATTTTCCACTCAACCTGTTCTTGATTCAAAATCAAAAATACCTATGTCAATCCAGGAACACATCGATCGAGATAGAATGAAAAAAGTCCAAAGTGAGAAACCCATATCAATTCTAGATCACATTCGTCTTCATGATGCAAATGAGTTCAATAATGTTGATAAGCCTGATGAGAAAATATGCATATTAGACGACTTTCGTCGATTTCGAGACAAATTGATTAGAGATCATTTGGCCAAATATTCACCTCATAAGGAACAAGTTGAGTCGTATAGTGAAGATAAATGTGACGATGAATCTTTGTGCTTGGATGAAGTGTTTCAAGATGATTGGGATACACATACCCTCCCAAGGAGAAAGTTAAATCATATTGTGAGGATACTTGTGAAGATGATTAACCTCTATTTCTTGATATATTGTTTAAAAATAAATGCGATCATAGTGGTGAGAAAACGTGTGTTACGTCTAGAGTTCCCTTTGAAAGAGGAAAGCTTGATTTAAGTATCTTCTCATTCAATGAACCAACTAATGATCAATCGTTTGAAAATATAACTCAAAAACCTCAAATTGACAAAAACTTTAAAAACCTTGTCGAAGATGAACTTAACTGTTTGGATGAATCAATTAGGGATGTTTTGGTTAGTTACACACCTCCGAAAGAAACGGTTAATTTAAGTTTTGAGGAGATATATGAGGATGAGCTCAAAATTCTAGGTATTCATGTTGTGTATACCCCAATAGTGTTTTTTGATGATGATGATGAATTTATGAAGAGTGAAAGAGGGAAGAAGAGTAAAAAAATTGGAGAGAATGAACATAAAATGACAAAAAGATTGGTCTCTCCATTGTGCACTATAAAGAGAACCCATTGGAATGATGGGAAACGAGCTAGAGGGATGAATCCTAAAAAGATCAAGGTGAGGGAATGCATGTGTTGTACATATATTTGTCTATTATTATTTTTTTTTCTCTTTTTACACTTTATTTCATGCAATCATGCATTACATTGAGAACAATGCATGAGATAAGTGTATGGGAGAGTACTAATGCTTAGCGTAAAAAAACAACATATTTGACTTATCTTTTGAAAGAAATCCAAGTTAATCTTAAGAATTAGGAAAATCATGATTAGGATTTCTAAAAACTTGGTCAAAATAAAATAAATTGTTAGATTTTTAGGTATAGGAGGAAAAATTGAATAATTAATTAGTCTTGATTTTTACCTTAATGAAATGTGCATACCTAATACATTTACACATCTAAGATTCTAAGGCAAAGACTCTTGTGCCTTTAATATATATATAATAATATAAATAAAAAAAGTTCACTAATTAAGCTAGATACATGTGCATCAAGAAGAATAAGTATTCACGCCTAAAGGTAATTTTATAAATAAAGTCCTTAGTTGTGTGGCCTAGTTCACTTGAGTCCTTAAGTCCGTGCGGTGTTTTCTCACCGGTGCCCTAAAACCGACCGGTTTGGGAGTCACCGACCTTATGCTCGCTGCATGGGTGAATTAGAAAGCTTAAGAAAACTAAAATATATATATATATTATTTATATATGTACTAACACATCTAATAGTCAAGTAGTTAGGTATGAGGGCCTCAAGAAGCCATGATACATATACAAAAGAAAATTAGATGAGTTATACATATTAAATATATATATATATCTAAAATAATAAAGAGGCATGGGAGTCCAAGTTAAAGAATCCCTAGTAAAGATTTACATTCACGAAGATGCATATGACTAAGGGTAACAAAAGAAACTATATAAAAATTCAATATTAATCCTTACTTAAAATTGATAACGAATTATTGTATAGAGACTAAGTTCAAGAATGAATAAAATGATAATCCTAAAACTTATAGATTGCTTAGTTTTTTCAAACATATTTCAAATATTTCTCTCCTTTTTCAAAATAAAAAAAATTAATCACTAATATTTTCTTCTTCTTTTATGGATTTTGTGGGTGTAATTCACTGAAAACCCTCACGAGACAACACTCGTCCTCTAGGGATAACCTGGAGGTTTAACGGCTTGTTGCAAATGCCAAGTGCAATCGTGATTCCTATGAAAGTGAGTTAGGATAGGTTAGTTTTTATTTTCTTTTCCTTTTTCTTTTTATTTTTACTCGAGGACGAGCGAAAAGATAAGTGTGGGGATGTGATAGGTAGTCAAAATTGCATATTTATCATCATATTTATCATTGTATTTTCCTACTTATTTGTTTATAAAGCACTGCTACGTAACGTTTTATTATTTAGTGTTGTGCAGGCCTTGAGTAATTAAAGAATAAATAAATGAACCCCAATTGAAGCCCAAAAGATCAAAAAGCCCATAAGCCCGCATGCATGATTTATTTTAGTAATTTAGAAGCTTTTATCTTATCTAAGCTAATCTAAACTTAAATTTTAAATTATTAATTTAAAATCTAGGGGAGGAGGAGAAAGGATAAAGTGGGACTCCTAATTGCTATTCAAATCTAGAGGAGGAGAAAGATAGAACAAGATGAATCATTATCCTAATTAAAGATAGAAATGAGCTTCTATTTGAACTATGTTTCTTGCACCTCAAGATGAAAATAAAGGAGAGAAAATCTGAATTTAATTCGGATTCAGACTGGACACTCTTTAGTATTTCAATCATAACGTTCTCTAACGAAACTCAAATTTAATGATTCAAGATGTTCCAGAAAGAAAACTTAAAGGCCTAAACTCTAATATTGATCACACTTTTCATTTCAGCCATCTGATAAGACATATTCAGCAATCAATACGATAATAAGTTGCAGGTTAGAATTGAATTTCTATGGATAAGTGATCGGACGGAACTAGCACCTTAAAACGTGTGTTTTATAAAATCAGTGAAAAGCTCGTATGTGCTAATGTTCCCTCTATACTTCCGTTATAGCATTGCCTCAACGGATCGAATCCACAGGGACGGGAGGCGATAGAAGCATTAACAGTCTTTATTCACGTCGGTTATTAACAATTTCTTCTTTGTTTAAAGAATGAATAAAGGAAAAGAAAAGAAAAGAAATCAAGAAAGTGATGGAGGAGGAGAGCGATGAAAGCGACGATGTGAAAATAAAAAGAAGTGGTTTGAAAGACAAAATAAAGATGGAAAAAAGGTGAACTAAGAAAGTGGTGAAGACATTGATTGAAAAATGATAAAAGGATTTTGAAATAATTTTCAAAACAAAGTAAAAGAAAACTCATGGCTACTAACTACTAATTGTTCCACTAAACATGCTAACCTCTTAGTGATAGTTGCCTCATATGGATCCTTGGCCATCACTAATCCTTGGCTTCAAGAGACGATACAGAGCATGGCCCATAAGATTGTTCTTCTACATTCAAACAACACATCCATACCACATGACAAGTTACAAGCTACTATTAAATCATCAAAATCGGATAGAGGTGAGCATGAAATGAAGAAGACATTGCAAGTTAGCAAGTTAGTGGGTTAGGCATTAGAAATGTTAGAATGTTAGAATCCATCATCATGAGCCATCAATGGCTCTTGCAAGAGTAAGACCTTGTAGAGGGTATTAGATTTATGTGGATTATCAAGTAAGTGGTTAGATGGTTAGTGATTAGTAGTTAGATTGCCATGAGAAGAAAAAATTAGCTAAACATCATGTAGAAGATGGAGAAGATTACAATGGAGAAGAAGGATGCACCTTTACATAGATTGTCACTATCTATTACATCAATCCCTCTCTCTCTCTGAATCTCTCAGCCCTACTACAAGATCTACAAATGAAATAAAAATACAAAATACAAGAAATGAAGAATACCTATCCTACACTACACTAAAAATATAAATCCTAACCTAAAATCAAAAACTACTTGCGTTTAGGGCCTATGCAGAGGTATTTATAAGAGGAAAGGGTTTCTAGAAGATGAGACGGGGCCATGCGTTGAAGATCGACGCGTGGCTCCACCCAATTGTCGCGGATCCGCTGCAATACTAGGGACATAAGTCCCTAGTTTTGGCGAGCGAGTCCCCGTCGCTTCTAGGACTTTCTTGGTATATTCTGTTTTTAGTATTTTTGGTTGGATATTCGTCTGACGTGCACAAGGGTCTAGGTTCGATGTATCATCTAGAAGATCCCTTGCTTGGCCTCTAAGAATTGCGGATTTAATTACCCAAAATGGGTTTAATTAATCTCTTATTACCCTTTGGCCATTGGACTCTTGATTTATCTGCAAAGTAGAACAAAATACAATTAAAATGATATTTTATTCATAAATCAATAGGGAATGCGATATAATAATGCAGAATTGTAGATTAATCAATAAGTCAAAACAAGTTTGGAGTAAGAGGAGAATTTAAATTCTGAAATATTTTGCTCCTCCTATCTTCATACGCTTCTTAGTCCTCCGATTTTCTCCTATAAATATCTCTGCAGAGCAACAGAGGAAGGGAGATCTCAGAAGCTCAAGTCTATGATTTTCTTTAGATCCTCTATCTTTTCAAATTTACTTGTATTTTTCTAGTTTTTATTATTTTTTTTTACTTTGAAGAAGAGTTGAAGAAGGAGAAGGCATTGTACTGAGTTGGTGACAGATTCAATAAAAGGTCATTATTCTTTTTCAACCTCTCTGCTATTTTAATTTGTGTCTCTTTTATTTCAGTTTCATCTCTTTTATGCAATCTTTAAATACCATGCTAAATTTTATCATAATTATGTGTAACTAATTCTTTAGTAACTTGTTAATCTCTCCACCATCTAAAACTTTGATCTATGATGATAAATTGATTGAACTCTATGCATGTTAAAAACCCTAGGGTAAGTAAATAATAATTCTTGAAGATTAGTCATGAATTGAGTTTAACTAGGTTTAAGGTATATTATTTAATAATTATTCTTGGTTTGTACTTGGATTCTTTGATGGTTTAACGTTAAGATAAGATTCCTTTTCTCAAACTATACTTTGGGACTTTGATAAACCAATGCTTAGTTTTATCTAGTGTACTGTCAATGGGATTTAATCTTTTTCTTACTTTTCTTTCTTGGATTTGAAGCAATAATCTAGGGTTATTCTTTATAAGTTCAACATGATATTTATTCTTGATAGGCTAGTGTTTAGTTGTGGTAGATGATTAGTTGGCTATGCTTGTTCTTTCTATTCAAAATATTTGCTTACAAATATATTTGTTCTTTTACAAGCTAATTGTTAGAGAATTCATTCTGAAAAGCTTCCATCGCATCCTTCCCTGTGGATCGACCCGTCTAGCCCTTACTACGCGGTTACATTGAGACGAGACTAAGAACTTTCTAACTTTAACTCTTCATTTATTAGTTTCAATCAGGTGTAATGTTAACTTAGCTCCATAAGAATTTCTGTTTCGTTTGGAAAAAGTGAAAATACCACTGTCATAGGTATAATATTAAACTTGACAGTGGAGAAAATACTAGAAGTGTGATTTTGAACTTAGCACCAGTCATCTCGACTTCGATACAGAAGTTTGAGGGAAAGTCATTGTTATAAGTGTATTGTTGAACTTAACAATGAACTGAATGCTAGAAGTGTGATGTTAAATTTAGCATTGCTCGTCTCAGCTTCGATATGGAGGCCTGAGGAAAGTGACTGTCAGAGGTTTAATATACAACTTGGTAGCAACTTGATCACTATTAGAGGTGTGATATTAAACTTAACAGTAATTTGTAAAGGTGTAGTGTTTACATGACAACAAGAGATAATTTGTGATATGAGCAATTTTGAAGACTTTCCATTCTATTGAGGAGAATTTGACAAGTGAAGTTTAGAATATCAGAGGTGTAGTGTTAACTCGACAATTTGAAGACTTGTGACTTCATGTAAGGGAACGATAAGTGAAAGTCCGTACTCGCTGGGTAATATTGAATCTTTTCACTATTAGATGTGTAGTGTTAACATAGTAGTGATTTAGCTTATGGACCTACCACTCTATGGGAGGAAATTGGTAAGGACTTTGTCGGAGAAATAGAATAAATTGTCAGAGGTGTAATATTAACTTGATGAACCCCACAAACCCCATTGAGGATTAAGGAAAATGGCTTGCCAGAGGTTTACTGTTCACATAAAAAGTATGTACTTATTTCGCAGGAAAAATAGACACAGGTAATTTGTGGTCCTACCATTCTGTGGGAGGGAATTGGTAAGGGATTTTGGTGGGAAAGACGGGACCAAGTCTCTTAGGATTTTTAGCAAACCCTCAGCTCAAGAACATGATGAGTTATTGATGCTTTTAGAGAGAGGGTTTACTAGTATTCAGAGAGAGGGTTTAGAGTAAACCTTTGATGTTCGTGTGTTGATGTTCAAAAGCTCCAAATGTCTTTATAGGTTTACTATACTTCTTCCGAATCACCGTCGTAGCACAAGCTATTACGGGTCGATTCCACAGGAGAGTTAGCGATAGAAGCATTCACAGTTTTTTATATTGAGATTTTTTTTTTAAGAGAAAAACGAAAGTCCTTCTTTGTTTTAAGAAAAACAAAATGATGGAGAAAGTAAATGAAAAATTCTTTGTGGGTTTTGTAGAAGAAAAAGGAAAAGGATGGAAAGAAAGATGAAATGAAAATGGATGTATTTTTTAAGAGAACGTTTTAAGAAAAGAAACTTTGAAGTACTATAGGAAGAGAAACTATGACTAACTAACACTCTACTTTACTAACTTACTAATCTCATAGGGTGATGTATGCCTCTTATTGATTCATGATTCATTGGCAAAGATTTGTCTTGCTCATTTTGTCAATGTATTGTCCCATGTAGAGGTTGAGTTATCTTATCGGCTTGACTCGTTGCCTCATTGATTCATTGGCTCCCGAGATAGATTTTCAGTGATGGAACAAGGATAGTCACTCAAATATGTGCTAAGAAAGAAATACAAGATTCATTAGTCCATCAAAGCTATACTTAGCTAGCATGAAGTAAAAAAATTGTACTACTAATCATAAGCATAGTTAAGTGCTCCATCTTCATGTTCCATCAAGGCACTTGTTTTAAAGACAAGGCTCTAAGTGAGGCTCACATGAATCATATGGAAGGGGAATAATCATTTGCTAAGAATTAAAAGTAACTCATCTTCATTGGGGATAAGAGAGACTTGAAATTTGTAAGACTACAATAAAGTATCCAAAGATTCACATGAGTTAGCAATCACCCAAGAGTTAGTAGTTAGTAAAGTTAGAGGTTAGTTAGTCATGTTAGGAAGTTAGCTAGACATGAAAGTAAAGATCAAAGAACAATCCATTGTAGAAGGTAAATGCAAGTGTAGTAAAAGCTTGAAGAAGACAATGCACTAGAATAAGAAAAGATGGAAAGAAAGAAGGATCAATTCTTGCATTGAGTTGTCACCTACTCTAATTACAAGATTTCTCACTCTCTCTCTCTCTCTTTGCTGGATTCTAGAAGGAGAAAGAAAATTACAATAGATTCTAAAGAAAACCTAGAGATAATCCCAACAATTTCCTCAAAAATACAATGCTCTTCTCTCCTCCCCGATTACAGAGGCTCTAGGGGTCTATTTATAGGCTCCAGGAGATGAGGCCTTTCAATCACAGCTGTGGGATTAAACGCTGGATCAACGGCCAGATGATTGCCGCGGATCCGCGGCCAAAGCTGCGTTTCCGCGGCAGGATCTTGGCCGTTGCGCCAACGAATTCTTCTGACATTCTGTTATCCTTCATGTGCCTTGGTGGACCTTCTAGAATGTGGGGAATATTCGTGGATGAATCTAGATATGGGCTTCTTCTTTGGGCTTCTAAATTAATCCCTTAATTCCCTTAAAAAATCATTATTGATGGGCCTTCACTCCATTAATGTTGTACCTGAAAAAAGAGAGGAAAAAAGTAATAAAAATCTCATTTTTCTTCATACAAAGCATAATATGGTAGTGGAAAATGATGCATTAATGAACTTCAATCACACCCCCATACCTAGTTTTTGCTCGTCCCCGAGCAAAAAGAAAATAGAAAAAATCCTAACTAAATTATTTGACCATTTTCGTAGGTGACACGATTGCACTGAGCTCGTGCAACAAGCCGTTAAACCTCTAGGTTAACCTAGAGGAGGAGTGTTGTCTCCTGAGGGTTTTCAGCGGATTGCACCCACAAAATCCAAGAAAAAAAAATGTTAGTGAAAGAGAAAAAATTTTATGATCCATATTTTTTCAAGAATTTCATTGATCTATCGTTTCGGGTTACCCTAAACTTGTCTTTCTTTTATAAGTTTCCATTTAAAGTCTTGTTTTCAACTTAGGTTAAGTTTTTAAGAAACAGAGAGAAAACTAGATTTTGTATCAAGCCTAACATATATACATCTATGTATATGAGGAATTTTTCTTAGACTTGAGTTCATTTATTTACTTATATATATATATTTCTTTTATGTATTTATTATTATTTTTTTCTTTTCTTTTTTTTTATTCTTATATTCACATCTCTTAGCTTCATTAGGCTTTCTAATTTACCCATGTAGCGAGCCTTTTACCGATGACTCCCAAACCAGCCGGTCTTAGGGCACCAGATAAAGATACATCCCTAAGGTCCAGGGACTCGAGTAAACTAGGCCACGAATGCTAAGACTTAACTACCTTTAGGCGTGACTGGTCATGCTTCTTAAGGCACAACTAACCAGCTTAATTAGTGATTAAATTTTTATTTTATTTATTAATATATATATTTATCTATTTATTTATTATTTTTTTCAATATATATATATATATATATATATATATATATATATATATATATATATATATATATATGTAAATAGAATCACTAAGTCTTTGATTAATCCCTTAATATGTAAATGTATATAATGCACAGGAAAGAATCAAAATCTAGCTATCTTTTCTATTCTTTTTCTTAACCTAAAGATCCGACAAAACTCCTTTTTTCAACTTATATTAAGAAATCTTAGTTTAGAATATCTGTAATTCCTAAGATCAAGTTTAATTCTTTAAAAATGGATCAAATATTTTTTTTCTTTTTTTTTAAGTTTATCCTAAAAAGAAAATGAAAAATCCTAAAAAGAAAATGAAAAATCCTATGTTAGTATCTACCCCTTCATACCTATCTCATGCATTGTCCCCATGTATGCAAGATAATGTATGCATGAAACAGGTAAAGAAAAGGTGTCACCCTCTCCGTCGGCTTGGACCAGCGGTGGTGCTAGGTCCGGTTGACTGTGAACGCCGCAGACCTTCCTCAATTCGGTCTAAACGAGACGTCTGCTCCTCAACTTGTTTGCGTAATCTAATTTGTCCCCGAAATATCTTCTTCATACCTCGCCAAATGATAGACATGAAGGCACGTGAATCAGCAGGGGGGTCATGTTGCCAAAAGGCAGGCTCATCTTCTTCCTCTAAAAGTTTCGCTGAAGAGGACTCAACTGGTGCATCTTCGGACTGGATACTAGGAGTCCAGACCGCATGAAGACAACTGTTGTAGGCACTAGTGGCCCTCTCTGGTGCAATGAATACCCTCTCGTATGAGTCAAAACTTCATCTGGTAGGAAAGTCTTACATAGACGAGTTATCAGAACTGGGTGTGAGTATTTTGCACCACTTGTGCATGAGGAATTTGCGATTAGACTATGGAAGATTGTTTTATTAATGCAGATCATGTGCTGCCGAGTCATGGGTCATGTATGATCTACAGCACCGGCCTGTTAAAGGAAGTTGTATGGTCCAGCCCTAAAATGTTGCGTTGAATCCATCGACTAACGCAATGTACATTTCTAAACGTTGTACTGGCTTTGAGCCCTCTGTTCTGCTCTGTACAGCGAGCCCCCATGATAGTCATATAATCGATTAAAGGAAGGGGGTCGCTATGATGTGGTTACATGGGACATGCGTGAGTTCCTCTAGCAGAGGAAGCGTGATAATGATGTCTCCCGTGGGCATATGTACCATGATTTGGTAAGTGTCAAACTTCACAGAAGCGTGGTCTATGGAAGTGTAGAACAATTTGACTAGCTCAGGACAATAATAAGCTTCTCTATCTGAATTATCATATATCAAAGCATACCAATCCTAAGCACGAATACGATCTAAGAAAATATGCCCATATCCGTTAACATCGCTAGAATTCGAGAAAAATCTTTTTCAGCGAATATTGATGGTGCCATGAGTAAGAATATAAAGCAATGGGAAGATATACGCAAACCTCCCCCGGATTACGTAAGGGGAAACTCAAAATCGATTACAGAGAGCAATTGGCTGTGGCAGCAGATGAACAGGTACTAGATCTAGAGATTGCAGAGGGTCGTGATAGAGGAGAAATTTGGCGGCGCTCTAGAGGTGCACAGATTGCCGCGGATGCGCGGCTTTGGTCGAGGAAACGCGGCACTATTGATGAGGCAGAGGGGGAGAAAAATTTGAGGGGCGGCGCTGGCGTTTTGCTTTTCAGATCTGGGGTAAGAACTAGGATAAGGAATAAGAGACGGGGTAGAGGGTATTTATAAAGAGCTGAGAAAGATAAAATCCCCAAATTACCCTAGTTGGAATTAGGAATTTACAACCCTAGGGTAATTTAAAGGAGTTTATGGAGAGAGGAAAGTCCTAGGTGCTATTTAGCACCTAAGTCCATTTATTTTTATTTATTATTTTTTTTCTTTTTCTTCTATTATTTATTTATTTATTTATTAATTTTTTCTCTTTTTTATTTATTTTTATTATTATTTACAGGAGAGGTCCCAAAATGATACACAGGAGATACAGGGAAAATTGACAAATGATGTGGTCACATGTAGACTGGGTCACAAAGACCCAGTTCAAGAACATCGTGTGACTCAAATTCTGTGGTAAAAACGGCCTTAGGCGTTGACCGTTGACTGTAAAAGTGTTGCCATGTTTAAGATCAAAAACTTCAATGGCACCATGAGGGAAGACACTTTGGACGATGTACGGACCTGACCACCTGGTTTTTAGTTTACCAGGAAAAAGGTGGAGCCTCGAGTTATACAACAGAACTTTTTGTCCTGAGACAAAAATTTTTTCTATGAATTGATTTATCGTGGAAGAGCTTAGTTCTGTGTTTTGCAATCCGAGCGTTATCATATGCATCGTTTCTCAGTTCTTTCAATTCGGATATTTGCAATTTTCTCACAACACCGGCTTTGTCCAAGTCCAAATTCAGCTGTTTCAATGCCACATAGCACGGTGCTCTAACTCCACAGGCAAGTGGCATGGTTTTTCAAATACAACTCGATATGGAGACATACCAAGGACAGTCTTGTAGGCGGTCCTATAAGCCCATAGGGCATCAATGAGTTTGATGGACCAGTCCTTACAATTCTGTCCAACAGTTTTCTCCAATATTAGTTTGATTTGTCTGTGGGTGACTTTCACTTGCCCGTTCGTCTGAGGATGATAGGCTGTGGATAATTTATGAGAGATACAGTATTTTCACATTAGGGCTTCAAAAGCCCGGTTGCAGAAATGGCTCCCATTATCACTAATTATCACACAGGGGGCTCCGAAACGTGAAATGATGTTTTCCCGTAAAACTTGATGACAACTTGATTGTCATTTGTCCTAGTTGGAATAGCTTCAGCCTACTTTGAAACATAGTCTACAGCCACCAAAATATATTGGTTGCCATAAGACAGAGGGAAGGGTCTCATGAAGTCAATGCCCCACAAATCAAAAGTTTCTACCTCCAAGATAGGTGTAAGGGGCATCATGTCTCTACGTGTGATTCGACCCGTCATTTGACATCTGGCACAGAGCTTGTAGAAAGTATACGCGTCTTTAAAGAGAGTGGGCCAGTAAAATCCACTCTGAAGGACTTTTTCAGCAGTCTTTCGTAGACCAAATGTCCACCGCAAGCTAACTTGTGACAGAACGTCAAAACACTATGATGTTCATCCTCAGGAAGACACCTTCTAATTATCTGGTCAGGACAATATTGAATAAATACGGTTCATCCCAAAAGAAAACCGTATTTGACTCCTAAAGCGGTATTTGTCCTGACCTGACCAATCGGAAGGAGTTCACCCGTTGCAAGGTAGTTTGCTATATCAGCATACCAGAGCTCTTTACACATTGTGAAAATGTGTTCGTTAGGAAAGTTGTCATTGATTGAGATTGTCTCCGTTGGTGCATTGGGAATTCGCGAAAAGTGATCTGCCACCACATTCTCAACACCCTTTTTGTCCTTATTTCCAAATCAAACTCTTACAAAAGAAGTATCCATCGAATCAGTCTAGCTTTTGCATCCTTCTTTTGCATCAAGTATCTAAGGGCGGAGTGATCAGTAAAAATCGTTGTCCTTGATCCTAGTAGGTATTGATGGAATTTCTCCAACGCAAACACAACAGCTAAAAATTCCTTTTCAGTAGTTGTGTAATTTAGTTGGCCTTCATTGAGCGTCCTACTAGCATAGTAAATCACGTGTTGTCTGTTATCAATACGCTGTCCTAGAACAGCGCCTATAGCATAATGGAGGCATCAAATATGATTTCAAAAGGCCTAGTCCAATCTGGTGCAGAAATTATCGGTGCCGAGATAAGTCTGTGCTTAAAGCTTCTCCCAAGCTTGTAAACATTCTTCATCAAATTTGAAGGGCACATCTTTTCCTAAGAGATTTGTCAAAGGTCTAGCAATTTTGCTAAAACCCCTGAATGAATCGTCTATAGAAACCAGCGTGCCCTAGAAATGATCTAATGTCTTTTAAGCATTTTGGCTCAAGGAGCTTTGTTATTACTTCCACTTTAGATCTATCAACCTCAATTCCTTTGTTTAAACCTCGTGCCCTAAGACTATTCCTTGCTTGACCATAAAGTGACACTTCTCCCAGTTGAGTGTCAGTTTTTCTCCATGCATCGTTGTAAAACCAGCTTAAGATGGTGCAAGTATTGTTCAAAGGAATCGCCACAAATCGAGAAATCATCCATGAAAATCTCCAAAAATCTCCCACCATATCAGAAAAAAGACTAAGCATACAACGTTGAAACGTTGCGAGAGCATTGCATAGGCCGAAGGGCATTCTTCGGTATGCAAATGTTCCAAAGGACAGGTGAAGGTGGTTTTGTCTTGATCCTCGGGAGCGATAGGGATTTGATTATATCCTGAATATCCATCCAGGAAACAGTAGTACTCATATCCCGCTAGTCTCTCGAGCATTTGGTCTATGAACATAAGGGGAAAGTGATCTTTACACGTGACAGTGTTCAATTTTCGGTAATCAATACAGACTCGAATCTTCGTAGGAAGTCGAGTTTGTACCAATTCTTTCTTATCGTTTTCTACCACGATAAACCCTGCTTTCTTTGGCACAGCGTGGACTGGACTTAACCATTGGCTATCGGATATGGGATAGATAATCCCATTGTCTAACAGCTTCAAAATCTCAGCTCTAACAGCCTCCTCCTGCATGATTGGGTTCAGTCTACGTTGTGGGGCAAGTTTTGGTTTTGCATCCTGTAGGCTGTGTAAAAAATCACCAGACAAGCACAAAACGCAGAGATCCAAAACCCAGACGCAAGGCTAAATGTGACAATCAAGACGCGAAAGTCCAAACCCGCGTCTCAGCATTAAGGCACGCGGGCCCGACACCCGCATCTCAGCCTCAAGACGCGAGAGTCCGAACCCGCGTCTCAGAACCAAGACGCGTAGGGTCCAAACCCGCGTCTCAACCTCAAGACGCGAGAGTCCGAACCCGCGTCTCAGAACCAAGACGCGTAGGGTCCAAACCAGCGTCTCAACCTCAAGGCGCTAGGGTCCAAACCCGCGTCTCAACCTCAAGGCGCTAGGGTCCAAACCCGCGTCTCGGTTACAACCACCCCGATTATGGCGCCGCTCACCGCCCATGTAGCGGGAAAGTTGGCCCTCATCGTGGAACCTTTTAGGGGGCACGATCACCCCCTAAACCTCTATAAATAGCCCCGTCACTATGAAGAGAGGGAGAACTTTTGGGGGGAGGAGGGCGATCAGCATCAGGTCAAATTTCTGGCAATCGGCAACAAGAGGGCGACACAGAGAGAAAAGAAGCAGGTCAACTTTTCAACAAGTTCACTGCGTACGAGCTAGCTTTCGCCTACCTTCTCTTCGAGAGTTTTGGTAGACAGAGCTGAGTTACTCTTTCTACCGGCCAAAGAGGAGATCCCAGAAGGACGGTCATCTGGTCAACAGAGAACAAGATTCACTCTCCACCGCCACACGAAGAACCCAGCATTAAACAAAGGGGAATTCAAGATTCAATATTCTCCCTCCCTTGTAACCGGAAGGAACAGTTTTTGTTGTAATCCTTTTCATTTGATTCAAGGAAAACTTTTACCGTAAAATTCTCGTCTCCCGTGTCATACAAGAGATGGCGACTCCGCTGGGGACTACTTTCGTCACTGACGAACAGATCGTGGCGCAGGATGACATCCTCCGTAAGGGGAAGATGGTCGAATCGCTCGTTGTCGAGTTCGACCAGGCGAAATATGAAGAGTTTCTCTCTTCTGGCTCCAAGAGCCCAAAGACCCGCGTCTGTCGCAGGGTCTCGGCGGGAATGGCCCCGAAGCCCGACCTGAAGCTCTCTTGGGCGCCGCTGCTGCTGCCCACTGTGCCCAGCAAAGTTCACGCGTCAACGCCTCTCAGAAGGCCCCGCATGATCCCAAGCACAGTTGCTGCTGCGACCAACTCCGGCGCACAGAAAACCCGCGTCAACGTTTCTCAGGAGACCCGCGTGGTTAAACTCCCTGATGTTCAACATCAGGATGTTGTTGGTTTCTCTCCACCTCCTCGACGCAACCGAATGCTGAGCGTCGACAGAGGAGACGTGCGCGTCAACTGCAAGTTGGAACCGTTGGTTGTCCAACTGAGGCTAGACGCGGCGTACAATCTCGCGCCTTACCCGCGCCACGTCCAGTACGTGAAATCCGCGTTTGGCGCCCCAAGCGCGTAACTCCTCAAGTTGAGTCCCCTGAAGACCAGCTTACCAAACGCCAAAGCGAAGCTTCTGCGTCTCGTCTAATAACGCAAAAGCACGCGTCCAGAGACGAGGCGCCCTGCAGCCCACTCTCTCTCACGCGTCTCAGCCCGGACGCACCAGGCAGCAACGCGATACTCGCGTCTCACCTCAACAGAGACGCCAGACGCGCGTTCCACAGTCACGACGCGAAAACCGCGTCCCTAAAGTCTGCGTCCATTCGGCACAGCACATGGATGCCTCCTGTCTTCGACGCTGTGAGGCTAGTCTCTTTGATCCCTCTTCCATGGATTTGAGGGATTATCTGACAAAGAAAAGAAGTGCCCACCAGGTCACTTCATCTTGCTGCTGCCACGGCTTATCTCCATGCTTGCGGAGTGCCGTTGCGGGTCGAGTGTGCACCAGCAGTCCTTAGTTAGGCAGCTGACCTCGATTCCCCCGTCAGCCAAAAGAAGGCGCTCCATAGAAGGAGAGTCTTCTCTGACGTTGAATACCCGGAGCTTACTGCGAACATGACAAGCAGGAGCAAGGGGAAACAACTTGCAGTCAGCTCAGACGAGTCCGAGTCTGACTCTGAACCGGAAGGGGTGTATCGACACACTCGCACCCGGACGGGGGCCATTCCCCCAATTGACTATAATGCCTTAGCCCACGGCGTTAGAGTGAATGAGTCTCATTCCGCCGTAGCGGAATCAAGGGCTTCGAACTCTTCCGTCGAGAAGGAGACCTCTGCCTACATGACAGGCACTCCTGAGGAGACGGCAAGACGTATAGAGCAGGTCCAGAAAGCACAAATGGACATGATTATTTCTCAGCAGGCGTCGATTGACTCCCTCAAGCAGGCGATTGCACAACTGCTTGAAGACAGGAGGAAATCTCCTCCTAGGAGGTCAAAGGGCAAAGGGAGAAAGGGAGAGAACTCATCTTCCGAACCTTCTGAGGAAACGCGGCGATCTACGTCCGGCTCGTCCAAGTCCTCGTCGCAAGCGAAGGGCGACCGAGACCCAGGGAAGGCTCATGCTAAAAAGATGAGTCAATTGGAGGAACGCCTCAATGCCCTTGCCAGTCGCAAAGACCTCCAAGAAGCTGGAGTGGTCTGGCCTTATCCAGCTGAGTGGGATCTAGTCCCGTACCCTCCTAAGTTCAAGGCTCCACCCTCCAAGCCTTCGATGGGAAGGGGTCCCCTAATCAGCACATCTACTACTTCAAATCCCAAACCGGGAATGTAGTAGATATATGCGCCATCCTGGCGCGACTATTCATCGGCACCCTGAAAGGGTTGGCCTTTGAATGGTTCATGAAACTCCCGGAAGGTTCTATCAAGAACTGGGGCGACTTGGAGAAGCTGTTCCTAACACGCTTCTTTGAAGATGATTCCGAGGTCACAATGCCCACCCTGTTAGCTACGAGACAGCGAAAGGGAGAGTCCGTCAAATCTTTCGTGGAAAGATTTCGGAACGTGGCACTCCGGTGTCCAAGCGGTATGACCCAGGCCACCCTGGTGGAACATGCCGCCCACAACCTCCAAACCTCACTCCTTGCTCAAATAGAGTTGCTGAAAGCCGCACCTGAAAATAATTAGTCCACAAGGTGAACAGGCTGAGGAGATTGTTGCCCGCGTCAGGGCAGAAGAAGGCAAGCCTAGGCCGGAAAGGTCAACTAGGCGAGCGCCAGACACCTCCCTCCAGACGAAGCGGAAGGATAATTTGGCGACGGAGACCAAATCTCCCCACCAAACCTCAACCAGCCAAGGCGAGTGGCTCTTCAAGCCAAACCCGCGCCAACAAGCAGTATTCCTTCAAGGAGGAACATGTCGATTCGCTCTTCAAGCTACTCAACAAGAGCAACCGACTGAAGCTCCCTGAAATTAGGCGCCCGGAGGAAGTCGGCAAGACCGACAATCCCAACTACTGCATGTACCACAGGATGTTTGGACATCCTACCAAAAGCTGCTACGTCTTCAAGGACATCCTTCAGGCTCTGATTGACGCGGAGGTGCTAAAGCTCCGACCAGAGGAGAAGAAGGTCACGGCTAATGTGACGTCGGTTCTCCAGTTCGGGAGACAACCTCCAACGCCTGCGGGTAACTCTTATTCCAAGGGGAGAATTAAGAGTGGTCAACATAGACCCTCACCAGCAGCAGGAGAAGGGCTTGGTACCCGTCCCTACGCCTCAAGGGGAAATTATGTGGGTCCACCCTGACCTAGTGGACCAGCCAGCAGTGGACTACTGTAACCAACAGGAAGTCCAAAGGCAAGGCAAAAGCTTCGTCCTGCCATGTGGTATGTGCTTCCTCCCGAGAAGCAGAGGATGATGTTCCCTCACTGACTGATTCAGAAGAGGAAACAATAGTCTTGGCCGCAGAGCCCAACCAACCAATGACGGGGACTCGTTCAGGACAGCCCTACTTGAAGCAGTACGGCGAAATGGCGGCAAACCCTCCACAACCCGGCTGCAGAGCCAACTAGGCCCTCCACGAAGCCACCAGTGGAGAAACAAATAGAGACTCGATTCTCTCGAGCCCTTCAAAAGGATATAGCGGAAGGATCCACAACGCCTTACCGCTTTGATGTCTTGGCTCAATTGGCCAACATCCCGGCGCGATCACCCTGTATGAGCTTCTAAGACTATCCAAGTCGACCCGGGAGGCTCTACAAGAAGCTCTGGCAAATGCTGAGGTCTTATGACCCAGGTGCCAAAGAAGGAAGATGTAGAGAATTGTCTCCACACCTCCCAGAATGCTCCCTGCATTACCTTCACGGCAGATGATATGCAGGTTAAAGGGAAGCATGATCGGCCCCTGTACTTCACAGGTTATATCGGATCATCTGAAGTGAACCGCATTCAGGTAGATTCAGGGTCCGCACTGAGCATCATGCCCCGCCGAGTCATGCAACACCTCGGCATCCCTACTCACCGTCTGAGCCCTACACAGACAACCATCTACGGTTCAATGCCAATGGCACCCGTCCGATGGGGAAGATCAAGCTCAAGTGCCAGATTGGGAGCCTCAAGTCGGAGGTGACGTGCTACGTCATCGATGCCGACACTTCCTACAATCTGCTGCTGGGACGACCATGGATTCACCGCAACTCCATCGTTCCCTCCACTCTTCACCAAGTCATGAATACATTGACGCGAGTGGGAAGGTGCAAACGTTGGTTGCCGAAAGGTATCCGTTTAAGGGGGTCGAAAATTATTTCACGGACTCCCTCCTATATCAGGATCCGGTGGATGAAACCCCGCAACTGGAAGTGCCAGACTCTGGTAATGAGGCTAACACTGAGCCCGAGCAAGAAGAGTGCCTGTGGAAGTTGGAACCACTTGTAAGAGCACGAATAAGCTCGATGTTGATAATACCACCGACGATGCAGGCGGCTGGTATATTAATGAGAATTTAGACTTTGAGTATTTTTCTCTGCGTGTGCATCCGATTCAATACCGTCGGATACTAGTACCGACATAGACGATGACATCTGGTCGGCAATGGATCTTTGACATCATTGCATGTACCAGTAAAATCATCTTTCGGGACATACCAGGATAAGGAGATGCACAGGAATCTATATTCATGGTCCCGACAAGACGAAAAGGCCAAAAACCAATTCTTTTTGGGCGAATCTCGTCTGAACCGACTCCCCGCGAAGAATCGGAAAGCGAGGAGGAATCCCCTCAGCTCGACCATTATGATCGAAAGCGCTCAGAATGATGAAGCAAATGGGGTACGATCTAACCAACAAGCCCGGTTGAACTTCGGCAAAGGAAGGAGAACCCTCTTCGATCGTTTGTGCCGAAAGGGAAGGCCCCTGATTATTATCATCGGACGCGCAGGGGGTTGGGCTATGTATCAACTCCAATCCCATCAGCCTCCGGTTCTCAAGATCGTCGAACAACGATCACTCTTCGACACATCATCTTGGGGGTCAGATGTCAGTGTCGGCAACATCTTCAAGAAACTTTCAGTGAACATGGTTTCGACAGCCGCCTGGAAGATAGAAATGAAGAAATGATCCAATCTGATATAGATCCATGGATCAAACATTTAATGCTCTTTGGGATACCCATTTTGAACAGCGTGAGCCACCCACAGAAGACAAGGTTGTTCAGATCAATCTAGGAGATGAGGCTAACCCTAAGCCCATCTTCATAAGTGACGGCCTGTCACCATCGGAGAAGAAGGATCTAATATCTCTTGTACAAGAGTATATAGACGTCTTCGCCTGGAATTATGAGGACATGCCAGGACTTGATCCTCAAGTGGCCATGCACCGCCTCAACATCAATTCGGACGTAAAGCCTTCAAACAACAGCAGCGACGGTTCCGCCCAGAATAATGGAGGCAATTCAATCAGAAATCAGAAAACTTATTGATTCTGGCTTCATCAGGGAAGAACAGCATCCCGATTGGGTAGCCAACATCGTCCCCGTCTCCAAAAAGAATGGGAAAATCCGGATCTGCATCGACTTCCGTGATCTAAACGAGCCTTCCCCAAGGACGAATTCCCATTGCCGATCACAGATGTCATGATTGAAATACTTGTGGATTCGAACGAATGTCCTTCATGGACGGATTCTCAGGATACAATCAATCAAAATGTATCCTGACGACGAAAAGCACACCTCCTTCAGACTCCTCTAGGGGTATATTGCTATACTGTCATGCCTTTTGGACTGAAGAATGCGGGGCAACCTACCAAAGGGCCATGAATGCCATTTTCCATCAGCAAATACGCAAAACGGTGGAATGTTATGTCGATGACATTGCGGTGAAAAGTCGTATTAAAGGAGATCACATAGCTGATCTGAAGGTGGTCTTCGACATAATGCGGGCTCATCAATTGAAGATGAACCCCGCCAAGTCCTTCCTGGGGGTAGCCAGTGGCAAATTCCTAGGATTTGTTGTGACTTCCACAGGATCCATTTGGATCCGGAGAAAGTCCGCGCTATCCAAGAGATGCAACCCCCGAGAAACCTCAAGGAACTCAGGGGTTTACAGGGTCGATTGGCGTACATCCGCAGGTTCATCTCAAACCTCTCCGGAAGATGCCAACCCTCGCTAAGCTGATGAAGAAGGGTGTCTCATTCATTTGGGATGACGCTTGCAACAAGCGTTCAGGAAATCAGGAATACCTCCACCACCAACGCACCCAGTCCTTGCAGCCCCGGTGTCCGGAAAGCCTTTCCTAGTGTACGTCCGGGCAATGGACCATTCTTTGGGAGCTCTACTAGCTCAGAATGATGAAGAAGGACGAGAACAGGCAATCTACTATCTGAGTAGACAATGATCGGAGCCGAACATCGGTACAAAACCGATCGAGAAGGAATGTTTGGCACTAGTGTTCGCCATTCAGAAAATGCGACACTATCTGGTAGGCCAGACTATAAATGTCATATCAAAAGTCAACCCTCTGAGGTTACTTATGACTAAACCTTCATCGCTAAATGGCCGACTGGAAAATGGGCCATATTGCTATCCCAGTATGATATGCACTTTCTGCCGCAGAAAGCCATAAGGGACAAGCGGTCGCAGACTTCCTAGCTGAACACCCAGATCCGAGGCAGCCAAAGTCTACGAGGATCTCCCAGACGAAGTGGCCGAAGTCTACCTGACTCAGACATCGTTCGAAAGTCAAGTGTGGCAACTTTTCTTCGACGGTGCATCAAGGACAAGCCCAAGGGACACGTAGTGGCGGGGTAGGAGTAGTACTTGTCTCCCCCACAAAATTATGTGATCCCCCGAGCTATCTCGCTAACAGAGCCTTGTTCCAACAATGTGGCGGAGTACAATGCTCTATTAATCGGTATGCACTCGCCGATGAGATTGGCGTTAAAAATCTCGAGGCATACGGTTACTCTAAACTCATCGTCAGCCAAATTCGCGGGAGTACGAGGTCAGACATGAAGACTTGGTACCCTATTACAATGCAACTATCCGCATGGCCGAGGGATTTACAAGCTTCTACATCGACCATGTACCGCGCAGGCAAAATGCGCACGCAGATGCACTCGCATCCCTGGCTGCCTCCTTAGCTCTTCCAGCTGGAGCAATGGAGAAGATATTCGTCTACAGCCCGACCTGTATTGCCCGAGAAATGCTCTCGAGGATTATCAGGAGTCAACGGGAGGTCGTCACCACCGCGAAGAAGCACTTGAAGCGTCAACCGGTCCAGAACTTAAAGACTGGCGATTCCCCTACATTGACTATGTCTTGTACGGCATCCTGCCTGAGGACGCCAAAGAGGCGACTGCCATTCGAAGGAAGCCCCTAAGTTTTACTATAATGCGATTACACGAACATTGTATCGTCAATCGCATGACGGGATCTTACTCCGGTGCCTCTCACCAAAGGAGGCCCAGGAGGTATTGAAAGAGGCCCACGACGGTAACATGCGGAGCCCATCAACCTGGCCCAAAATTGGCACATCGACTCCAAAGGTTGGGTTACTATTGGCCCAAGATGGTTGCCGGACGCCGTCGCCTATGCCAAAAATGTCACGCTTGCCAAATACATGGAGATTTTATCCATCAAGCACCAGGGTACCTCCACTCTACGACCTCTACATGGCCATTTGAGATGTGGGGGATGGATGTGGTTGGTCCTATCAGCCCACCATCATCAAAGGGACATCGGTTCATTCTAGCAATACTGATTACTTTTCCAAATGGGCCGAAGCCATTCCTTTGAAGAGGTGAAATCGTCGAACGTGATCAAGTTCGTGAAACATCACGTTTATTTACCGTTTCGGCGTACCTCGGCGAATTGTCCATGACAATGGACCCCAGTTCATCAGCCAGGCATTCCAGAGATTCTGCGCTAAGTTCAGAGTCCAGAGTGTGTCTTCAACGGCATACTATCATGCCGCTAATGGCCTCGCAGAAGCTTTCAACAAGACCATTGGCAAGCTTTCTCAAAAAGTTCGTCTCGAAGAGTCCAACGCGACTGGGACGACAAGCTTGGCGAATGCTTATGGGCCTATCGCACAACAGTGTGAACCCCGACTAAAGCCACGCCGTTTTCCTTGGTATCGGATGTGAAGCCGTGCTTCCCCTGGAAAATCCAAATTCCATCTCTACACGTCGCCTTGACAGCGGAGATGACGACAGAGAGAAGCATCGACAGCGACTCCAGGAACTGGAGGCCTTAGACGACAAGCGTCTGCAAGCCCACAGCAAATCGAGCTCTACCAAGCTCGAATCACCAGAGCCTTCACAAGAAAGTTAAAGTACGAACTTTCAAGAAAGGCGACCTTGTCTTAGCCGTCAGAAGACCCATGGTGATGACGCACAAGACGAAAGGAAAATTCCAACCCAAATGGGAAGGACCATTTGTGGTAGAGTCAGTCTACTCAAATGGGTCGTATCGCCTCATAACTTCAAATGGCGATACACTTATGATGCCAATCAATGGCAGATTCCTGAAGGAATACTATCCTTATATGGTATTCTTCTGCTGATCAAGTTAAAAGTACACCTCTGATCAAAACAATAAGAGCTTCTTCATTGATATCCAACGCCTCTGACGGCTAAGGATAGAAGAAAATGTTGGCTTTTAAGCCCAACATAAGTCTTCGACAACTTATCATGCTGAGGGGAATAGCATGGCTA
>JAVJIF010020962.1:0-65981 GCA_038442645.1 Agave tequilana
GATTCTAATAAAACTTATAAAATACATATCCAAGTTCGAAAAACAAAGTTTCCAACTTGAATGCACTTTTTGTGACAAATTTATCATATTTTTTCCTTTAAATGTTCTCTTAAAACTAGAAGAATTTGTAGGACGCCAATTTATCATTTGAGATCCTAACACACTCCTTGTCCATTGTTTGGTCAAGAAATTGACAATGCCTATAAGCGGATTGATGACAAATTTAACATACTCCTTTGTTAAAAATTTTATGAAATTTTATTCCGAAAATTAATGAGGGAAAGCTTAGATATAATGACGATGTTCCTAGCAAAGTCTATCACAGTCGTCCAAAGATTTAGAAATAAAATATTGCTCGCGTTAGGGCCAAGCTTTCTTCATGGGAGAAAGAACAAACAAAAAGCCAAAAATAAAGAACTAAAAGACATCAAGACTTTTATGAATATGTACTGGCATATAAAACGATGGCAAATTTGGTCTCAAATTTAGGAGACCCTCATTAATGTAATTGAAAAGGAGAGGCCATAAATGAGAAACACACAGTACAGTTTGTTACAGCAAAGTCTCAAACGCATTTATGCCCTCTACAGTGTTTTCTCCTACTTGCTTTCGCTGGGATTATCCGAATTCTCTTAACCACGCGAACAAAATCCCTGTACGAAAAGAATTAAGTAATAATTAACATGAAATCGTGTTAAAAAATACGTCTGAAATTTGCACACAATTATATATATATATATATATATATATATATATATAATAGAGAGAGAGAGAGAGAGAGAGAGAGAGAGAGAGAGAGAGACCGGATGACCAAATTTAATTCATACCTTCTGATCACGTAACATCAAAAAAGTATGACAATGTTTTGCGCTTATTTTTCCTAAAAAGAAGTGTCTTATGCGTATTAGTGTTTTGGTGTGATATTTTTGAGTGGGAAGAGACAAATCAATTACATTTGAATTATTTTTACTTTCCCTCATATCGTTTATGAATAAAAATGAGAAGAATAAGGTTGCACTACTTTCTTTTTTTATTTACTTGTAATTGAAAGGAAAAAAAAATAGTATATTTAATTTGAAAAAATTATTTTTAGGCTCATGAGAAGAAACTATCATGTGAAAAACTTCTTACAGTTTGAAACAATGTTGTCAAGTTCCTTGATCAAGTTTTTAAGTGAAAAAAACCTTTATCCTCACCAAAAAATTTCATATAACTCATGTTATCCTTGATTAGATGCCCTTCAGAGTTGATTTGAACGGCCCGCGTAATATGCATTTAATGCTTATCACACGTAGTTTTTGTCTATTCTTTTGTAATTTCTATACACCTCGAGTGGATAATTTTTTACAATGATAATTTTTTTGCTAAGATTTTTTTTTTCATATGTGCTATATTTTTATTAACCTCAAGCTAAAAAGTTAGAAAGAAATTTATAAAATTAGACATAAATTGACGAAGGTGGACAAAAAAAATGAAAGACAAAAATATAAAAAAGTAGTAAGAAATTGAGAAAGGAGGACAAAAGATGAAAGTTGGACAAAAATATTAAAAAGTAGACAAAAATTGACGAAGGTGGACATAAAAGATAAAAGTTTGACAGAAATATAAAAAGTAAACAAAAATTGACAAAGGTGGAAAAAAAAATAAAAATTGGACAGAATATAAAAAAAGTAGACATAAGTTGTCCATTCTTCTGTAATTTCTATCCACCTCAAGAAAGGTGGATAATTTTTATGCAGAGATAATTTTTTTTGCATATAAGCTATATTTCTATCCACCTCAAACTAGAAAGTTGAAAAGAAATTTATAAAATTAGACATAAATTGACGTAAGTGGACAAAAAAGATGAAATTAGATATAAATATAAAAAGGTAGATAGAATTGACCATTCTTTTGTAATTTCTGTCAAACTCAAGTTGGATAAAATTTTTTTGCATGGATATTTTTTGCAAAGGTATTTTTTTGCATATATGTTATATTTCTATCCACCTCAAGTTAGAAAGTTGATTTTTTTTTTTATAACATTAGACATAAATTGACGAAGGTGAACAAAAGAGACGGGAGTTGGACAGAAACATAAAAAAATAGACAGAAATCGATGAAGGTTGACAAAAAGACAAAAATGGACATAAATATAAAAAAAATAGAAGTTAAAGAAGTTGGACAAAAAAGACGAAAGTTGGAGAAAAATACAAAAAATAGACAGATATTTATGAAGGGGGACAAAAAAGCCAAAGTTGGAAAGAAATATAAAAAAATAAACAGAAGTTGTGTAAGGCAGATAGAAAATTGAAAAATTAGGTGTGATCTCCATGTTTTATATTTAATTTTCAAATTTTCTATTTTATAATAATATTTTCGTTTTGTTTTATCTCTTTAGAGCTTCTAAATCTTTCCATGATCAAACATATTCTATTTGCTATTTACTTGATCAAATGAGACAAATCATGACAGACACAAATTAATAAAAAAAACTAAAAGTTGACAAAGATAGATAGAAATAAAGAAAGTTTAACAAAAATTTATAAAAATAAACAGAAATTAATAAAATATTAAATAAAAGTGGATATAAGTTTGAAAAAAGTGGTCAAAATATATAAGAAGTTAGACATAAGTTTTGGAGAACGTAAACAAAATATTAGAGGTGTAAAGAATTTATAAGTTAAAAAATTAATTCTGCAAAAAACAACCCTGTCGATGCAAAAAAAAAAAAAAAAATCATCCACCTTGAGGTGGACAGAATTTAGAAAAGAGTGAATAAAAAAAGCCTCCAAACCTATTCACGCAACTAGCACGTAACAAGTATTAAATGCCTGTCATGCGGGGCCGCTCAAATCAACTTGACGAGAGCATCTAATCAAGGACAATGTGGGCAATATGAAATTTTATGATGGGCTCAAGGGCTTTTTCACTTAAAAACTAAGTCAAAGGACTTGATCACGTTGTTTCAACCTGTAAAGAGTTTTTCACATGATAATTTTAGCCTTTGAACCTAAAGACAATTTTCCTTTTAATTTTTTATTCAATTGAAACTAACAAATTAAGGTCGACTTCATAAAGAATAATAATATATATATATATATATATATAATATATATAATATATATATATATATATATATATATATATATATATATATATATATATCAGTGAAAAGTAAATCGTAGCAAGATAAATCTGATGCCCAGTGTTCTCACTTCCAATTGAGGTCACCAGCAAGAAGCAGATCATCCTCCATGTCCTCATAGGCCACCACGTGCCCGGGCACGGCATTAGACAAATCCAGACCGTCGATTTTCTGCTCACCAACCTGATCCTGACCCCCTTCCTCTACGTCGACAAACATGCGTCGCAGCGCCGCGGCGAGGCTCTGGTAGCTACCGTGCCTGCTAAGCTGGATGCGGTGGCAGATGGACCTGCCCTCCAGGACCACGGTGACAGGTGGCACGATGGCGGACGCCACGTCAGCGTCCGCGGTGAAGAGGCCGAGAAGTTTGTCGGAGGAGGAAGTGAGGGAGCTGGAGGGTTGATTAGGGTGAAGAAGGGCGCGGCGGCGGACGCCGTCGTGTAGAGAGCGTCGTCGTCCCACCGCTGCCTCTTGAGAGCTGCTTCTTGGTGAGCCCTTACGTTGTTCATATCTCCTTGATATCAAAAGGGTCCTTGTGGCTGTAGATACGTGGGCTAGGGCTAGGGCTAGGGCTAGGGTTTATAAAGAGACAGGAAGTGGTCTGCAGGCAGAGCTAGCTGTTGTTGCTTACAAGTGAGAAAGGGGCGCTGTGAAATATTGAAATGTTGTAGTTTAATGAGATTTGTTTTTTTATGCAAGTTAAATGAGAATTGTTGTTGGAATTGGCAAGTGGGGTTTGTGGGGGATTGTTGTTGACATGCTGTTGTAGTGACAGTGAAGCACTTGGGGCGTGTTTTGTGAGTTGTGTTTTTATTGGGATAGGAGGTGAGTTTTTTTTTTTTCCCCTTTCTTTCGGAATCGAATTTAATTAAAGTCGGTGGAAACAACAATTTCGCTCTTTTAAGAGTAAAGAGATATTGTTGATGGTTAATCATCAATCTCCAGCTCACCTATGAGATTCGAATTAATGCTTATTGAGAAGCAAATCTGGTGGCTTACCGTGTGACCACATAAAAGGACATAATATTGAATTGAATTTGATTCTATAATTAATTTTTTTTCACCACTTTTTGATAAAAACACATAATTTAAATAAAATATTCTTAATCAACATAGTTCTTGATTACGAAACTTGTCCGAAATTTACGAATCGCCTCCTGAGAAGTTTTAAGTCTTCATATTTTAAACTCTAATTTTTCCGCAAAAGAGAAAGCGTTGGAGATCTCATTCATTCTCTATATGCTGGGAAATCAATAATTTAATTCTATTATTGTGCTCCAATTTAGTTATTCATTGAATCATTGTACATCAAATAGACTCGTTCGGTCGTGTTGATTGACGATGAAATCCAACCAATGCTTTTAAATTTAGTTTTAATTATTTAACAAATCAGCCCCACTCAATTCTCTTGGGTCATAATCAATTCATTAAGAATGTAGGGTCCCTGTGTATTAATCTACGTAGCACATGGATTAAGATTTAATGTGTTGTTCCATCTACGGGTCCTGTTCTATCCGACCCGATAATAGAGGTACGTACCCACCCTTAAGTCGCCCCGATGTGACCTGCAAATTTGCGGAGGGGGCATGACCATAACCTTTTCACTTGTTGATCAATCACTTAGAACATTAATTGAATTTTTATTTTTATTTTTTCAGAAGAAAGGTCGTAGCCAATAACATTAATTGAATTAGTACAAGTATTTTTTTTTTTTTTTTTCAAATTGCAACTAGCATCATTTATATTTTTTGCTAGGTGACTCAGACCGAAAACTCTATGTAGCCATGCCCATTTCTCTGCTCAGAGACAGAGCCAACGATAAAGTTGAGGGGGTCGGGTACCTAATATAAAAAACTTTTAGGGGTTTTTTTGAAAAATTTATAAAATTTAAAAGGGGCTAACATTTTTTTTAATTTTTTTTCCAGGCACATCCTTAGTGTTGCCATGATCAATTAAATTTGATTGTGTTAGATAAAATTAGGATTGTCCCTCATGTATTATCATTGTTCTTAAAAGGTTCATTTATTATTTTTAAATTAGAATCTCTTATTTTTACGAATATAGAAGAAAACACTTTTGTACTATCGGAAAATTAGTAAATTCATTGGTTCTATTGGAGTCAAAGGAGAGCATATTTATATCATCTAAGATTTGAAAAGAAAAAAAAAATACCGTGGATATCTTAATTTGACAAAAATTACTAAATTTCTACCGAGTTTAATAGAATAGAAAAATTTTTTTACTCATTTTAGTAGAACAAAAAGGACTTTTAAGAAAACCTAACAGTACAAATTAAGAGTTTTCTACGATTAACCCTAAAATGATCTATATCAAATTTAAGAAGAGTTGTATCAGACTAACAGTTTGGACGACCTTCTCATGCCTAGTCGCATTTGCAACTAGAGGAGAAACACTAATTTATTTTGGACTTTTGAGAATTAATTCTAATCAAATGCATAATGAACAATGACTACTTAATTAATGTATAATTATAATTAAGTCGAGTGAAAACAAATTTCATAGCACTAAAAATAAGCATTAAGAAGCAGAAGATATAGGCAGACAGTGAATTAATATATCTATCTTTTGAGGACAGACAGGGAGTTAAGGGTAGCGTACTAGACAACTTAATGACACCAAAAAAGATTGGAAGAAAAAACGGAGGCTTCCAAGTGAGGTGGCTCTTTTAGGTATAATGTGATGGAACTTGAATTAAATAAAAAGATTTAATCTACAATAATTATAACTATCAAAATCCTAATTTTATCTTTAATATAGATCAAACCCTAAATATAGATCTACTTTTCATGAAGATTTAAGGATATGAGAAAAATTAAAATAATAAAAATGAAAGCGTACCTTGATTCATGTTTAATTTCTTAAATTGTTGATATGAAGAAGGCCTTCCAAAAGGTCCATATTTCTTTGAGTTTTCTCTTTGCTCGAAGGGATCTCAAAGAGAAGAAGAAGATACGTTCTTTTGGGGACATGAACCCTGATTCTATCGGTTATTATTTTTTTCAATTTGGTACTTCATCAAATTAGAAATTGCATAATCATCTCTACACATTAAATTCATGACAATTTAATACCTATTAGTCCAATTATTAAGTTTATTAGATCACAATTAATTTGGACTATATTTTAAAATAGTCATACACATTAAATTCACATATGTGAGCTCACACATATTCCAACAATCTCACACTTGGGTCACATATGCTACCTTATATATGTGTACTCCTTATGAGCTCAAAATATTACTATCATATGATAAGGTATTCTAAACAATCTCGTCCATTAACTATACTGATATAAGACTAAAGGAATTTTCGTTACAATTTAGCGTAACTAAACCCACCAATAATCACATATACATATACAGCCAAACTATATAGATCAATCATGAATCTGTAGCATGAAAATTATATGTAATGTGATCTGAACATGCCTGTTTCCAACTGGTCCTCCCTTAAAATTAATTGAGATCAAACATTGACACAATAAAACAGAGTGTATAAACTAAATACTTTATTTCTGAAGAAAATGTTCAAATGTGTCCAAAATACAAAATAGAGCAATTAAACATATATACACTCTTCCACTAACCATGATATCCTTAAATGATATATCACTCATAAAAGCAGTGTGCTTATGAAAGATCTTAGGTGTTAACCCTTTAGTAAGCAGATTTGCAATCATAGAGTTTGTCTCAATGTGCTCTATAAAAATCTACCCACTATGTATCCTTTCCTTCACAATTAGGAACTTTATGTCAATGTGTCTTGACCTGAACGAGCTCCTATTACTATTAGAATATAGAACTACTGATTTATTGTCACAATATAACTTTAGTGATTTTTTTAATACCACTTAAAATGTGCAACCCAGTGACAAAATTTCGCAGCCATAATTCATGATTGGATGCTCATAACATGCTATAAATTCTGCTTCCACGGTGGAGGAAGCTATGAGTGTTTGTTTAGCACTCTTTCAGAAAATAGTTTCTCCAGCTAACAGGTAAATATAACCCGATGTGAATCTCCTACTGTCTTGGCATCAAGCAGAATCAGAATCCAAATACCTAGTGATCTCTATCTGATCTGACCTCTTGTCTGTGAGCATGTAATTTTTAGTTCTCTATAAATATCTGAAGGCCCTTTTGGCTGCTCTCCAGTGATCCATCCTAGGGTTATTTAAATATCTATCTAGCATTCCAACAATGAATGTTATGTCTGGATATGTGCAAACCTGAGCATACATGAGACTCCCTACAGCTGAAGCATAGGGAATATTCTCTATTTTTTTAACTTCAAGGTCATTCTTAGGGCATTGACTTAGACTAAATTTATCACCTTTTGCGACTGGGGTGTCTCCTGGGTTACAATCTTGCATACCATATCTTTCAAGTATCTTTTATATATAGGTCTTTTGTGACAATCTAAGACTACCCCAAGAGCGATCTCGGTATATTTGGATTCCTAAAATAAAAGACGCCTCATCAAGATCTTTCATCTCAAATTTCTTTGATAGAAATCTCTTGATTTCGTGCAAAATTTCCTTATCATTGGTAGCAAAGAGTATGTCATCAACATACAAAATCAGGAATATATGATTACTCCCATTAAACTTGTGATACACACAATTTTCAACAACAATTGTCTCGAAATCAAATGAGACAACTACTTGATGAAACTTGTAGTACCATTGACGGGAAGCTTACTTGAGTCCATAGATGGATTTCTTTAATTTACAAACCATATTCTTTAGGTCTCCAGACACAAAGTTTTTTGGCTGCACCATATATATAGTTTCATCAATGTCACTATTAAGAAAGGCTGTCTTAACGTCCATCTGATGTAACTCAAGGTCAAAATGTACAACAAGAGTCATAATTGTTGTCACGCCCCGCTTCCCAAAATACGTGAAAATAGAGTCGCGACGAGAGTTGGCGACGTATATACGCGAGGAGAATACCCCGCGCATACACACTAAACCTAAGATAACCAGACCAAGTTATGAAAATCTACTATCATAAATCAATACTGCTGCAATACTACATATAGATGTCCATACATGATATCATATGAATACAAAAAAGAATAATAACAGTTAGCAATGTATAGAGAATCAAGAAAACTATAAAATCAACAGGAATAAAAAGGAAGATAATAATACCAGAATGGGTAGAGAGAAACTCCAGTTTCTCGCAGCATGCCCTGTCTCACTGAACATCTGATCAATAACATGAAATATCAGGATCTGAACGTGCAAATTCAGGGTCGTCAGAAAGCGACCTAATGAGTGTGTAAAATAAAAGGAAAAGTGCACGTGCATATAATGTGTGTACATAATGATAAACTGTACTACAATAAGACATAAATAACATATAAAATATGAATAGAAAGTAATAAAGTCACTCAATAAAGAAATCAAATGTCCAATCAGGTCAGGTGTCCATCACAATCTATATAAATATCATGTAGGTAGAATAAGTCATGTTAGGGCCCAGTGTACAATCAGGTGTCCATTATAACATGTAAATATTTATGTTCCGTCTGTAATGTCAATGTAAAATTTCAGTTTTGTTATCAATTATGTCAGCGAACACCAATTGTCACCTATAATAGACGCATCACATACTGCGCCTATCACATGTGTCAATCGAAGTCCTAAGTTATTGAAATCAATAGAAGAGACATTGTTCATGTTTTAGGTGAGTTCCATACATACCCGGAACCACGGCCCAATCATCTGGCAATGAACCAGGTCCTACCGCTAGGTAGTCAATAACAATAACAATAATAATATGAACAATACGGGATGTCAGTCATCTCCCAGAACCCTGCAGTGAAACTGTATCTCAGCTGTGCAACATGTATCCTAGGTTTATCCAAAATACAGACACTGTCTCCTCTACCAATTTTCTCAATCCCAGTGTAAGTTGTCTTTTTACATTATTATTTAGATCAATCAATATCCATATTATTTCGATTACTGGGACGATACGGTGACAATAACAATATCAATGATGTAGCAATAACAATATGGATAATATTACCATGTAAACGGTAGAACAATGGAACAATACATGTGTGACGGTCTGACAATATTTTTTCACTAACTTTCAATAACATAAATAATACAATAAGCAGGAAGGTACTAACTCTATAATTCTGCAGTCTCATCCCGAATAAATATGGATCTCATCTGTCTACACTAGGATAAATCAGTAACTGATCTGATCAACTCATAGTCACAATATAATCATCTTGCACATCAATTATCACTTCATGTCAAAATATTTGATATGGTAAACTGTCACCTCAATAAATCGATAATCAGTTACATCTCTCATGTCGATCTATTCTAATCATTTATGTCACCAATAACTGAGATCAAACAATAACTGTTATCAAACTCTGAATATATATTAACACCGATATTAATGAAATCACTTTCATAATAACTCAATCTCTATAACCGAATAGCTGAAGTAGTAAGAACCAATCATTAAGAGCAACTACTAATATCCTCAAGATCAACTACGTTAACCAGTATCAAAATCTTATCTAAGTAGTGACACATCTTCTAAGTCATCAATATATCCAGATACCAACATTTAAAACACATAATCATTTATATCGAACCAATCATCACTCCTATCTGATTAAGATCATCATATATTCCCACTCCTATTAAACTCAATCACATGATCCAAAAATCTAAGTAACTAATCAATTATTTATATATATATGCACCAGGTCAGGTCAACCCATTCTACGCCTACTCTTCAACCCAAGATCAAACCACCACGATCAAGTCCACTGATCAAATCCAATGTAAAGAATATCAATCTTAGGTCAACTCCAACTCTAACTAAGTTAATACCAATTCAAGCATTGATAAATCAGTTTATCCACAGGAGTTCTAGTCGGAATAATCACCAAATAATTGTTCGACAATTACTTCACATAAATATGAATCTCTAACCTCAATCACGAACCCATCAATCTCAAGATCAATGTTTTAATATTCTAAGATTTTATCATAGCTAGATCAGTTACAAGGTCAAGTCCGGTCTATGGCATATCAATACTAGGCCTAAAACAACAATGACGAATTAATAACACATGAAATGACATCAATAAATGCTCATATCAACTAGATACATAAGGTGTATGGTCTCTGATGCCTTATGAAATGGTACGGGTAATCATACTGATCAAATATATCAGACGGTCAAATGAAATGATATAGGTAACATATAAATAATATCGACAATGAAAAATAAGAAAAGATACAAGAACAAACACTCTCATGAAATGACGTAGTTTTGGATCCGAATCGCAGTCTGGTCTCCACTTTACGGACCGATACGAATCTCCAGATCTTCCCATGTATTGGTTTTCAAATTGCCAGTGTATCAGATCCATAACGATCACAAATCTGAATCGGGTATAGGTCTCCTGTTACCAGGTTCGGATCTCATGAGCGGGTCCAAAACGCTGTAGCACGCGACCAAACACACATAATATAAACTCATGAATGCTCATACATATACTAGTACATACACATACACATACTCTTGCATACACCCAAACATACATTATACGTATATACAAGTATACACATGCATGCACATCTATGCATACCCATCCATGCATACACATCATACACGCATATCTAAATCAATAAATACCTACTATTAACTATAGATACCTATACATTAATTTACATCACACCCATGCATTTACATATAAAACATATACCTACATGCATGCATACTACACATATTAACTATAGATACCTATACATTAATTTACATCACACCCATGCATTTACATATAAAACATACACCTACATGCATACATACTTACACATACACATAAGCTCTCACGCACACACCTAAACACTAACACACACGCACACTAATGTAATAAAACACACATTCATATGCACATTAATTGGAAATATACATCAACACATATGTATAACATTAATATAAACATATGTGTAACCCAAAAATGAAAGAGAGAGGGACATAGAACCACTCACGTTGGGGATGTGCACAGCAACCATGCGGAGCTCCGAAGCGCCAGCGGAGAATGCGGAGGAAACGGGGGCTGCCGGAGGGTGCAAGGGGCTCCAGTGGAGGTCGCGGACGGCTCCGGCAGATCTTGCGACAATGGCTGGGAGGCGCTGTCACACAAGGGGACACGACTAAGATGGGGGGCTTGTGTTGCCGGCCATGGTGGAGTTCCAGCGACAAGGGTGGAGAGGCCATGGGCTGTACATGAGGATGTGAAGATGGGTGTTGGAGAAGGCGCGATGGTTAGAGGGGCTCGGAGATGGAGTTCGGGGGATGGTGATCTCATGGGCTTGTTGCCGTGTTGCGGAGGTTGCAGTTGATGGAGTGTGCGCCAGAGGGAAGGTCCGCCTGGGTGTTAGCCGACCGCGCGCGCGCCAGGATTCAAGGCAGACAAGGAGGGCGTGAAGGTGCATTACGCTGGGGCTGCTACTAAGGATGCAGCATGGAGAGGAGTTCTAGGAGGAGATGCAGGCTGTGGTATGGGGTTGTGGTGGCTCAGGGTGTTGTTGGCTGCGAAGGCCGGCCAATGGGTTCGAGGTGGTAAGGAGAACGGCGAGGATAGGATTCAGGGAGGAGTCAGTCGGGATGGGGGTTGTGTCTGCTTGGTTGTGGAGGAGGAAAGAGGGTAACAGCCTGTTGGAAGGGGGAAGGAAAAAGGGGTATAATTTGTTAGTATTTGATTGGGTTGTTTAGGATTAGATGGGGATTAGGTTAGGGATTTGCTTTGAGATAAGATATGGCTTCTTAAAATTTGGATTAAAAATAGGATTTGAATGGGTTTGAATTGGATTTGGGTCATATATCCTAGAAGAGTCTTTCGATGAAACCGTAAAGAAAGTCTCTGTAGCTGCAAGACGAGCCTCATATCTCTCCACATTACCTTCTGAATCCCTTTTGGTTTTAAATATCCATTTGTAATCAATGAGCTTCTTACCTTCAGATAACGGGATAAGATCCCAAACTTGATTGTCTTGCATAAACTTATACTCTTCATTCATGGCATCTATCCATTTTTGAGAGTTAGAATCTTGCATGGCATGATGGAAGTTGATTGGATCACCTTCCATCAATCCATCAGTATCCACATATTCTTGGAGGAATACTATGTAGTCATCTAGAATATTATTTCTCCTCTCTCTTATAGATCTTCTTAATGGCATTTGTTCTTGAGGCTGTTGAGTTTGTTCTTCAGGAATAATTAATTCAGCTTGAGTGCGAAGTTGTTCAACATAGTCTTATTGAGATTTCATATCTGCTTCTCGAACAATGACAGGTATAGAAACCTGTACACTGTCAAAAGTAGTTGTATAGATCGAAACAGATTCATCCTCAAAAACAATGTCTCTAACCCTATTTCTCCCCCAAACTCAACATTCTCAAAAAAAAAATGTTGCAGTTCCTGTTTCAACAATTGACTTAATAGTGGGATCATAAAACTTGTAGCCCCTAGATCACTCAGATTAACCAATGAAATAGTTGCTTATTGTTTTGTAGTCCAATTTTTTTTCATTTGGCCTATAAGCCTAGCCTCAGATGGACATTCCCAAAGGTGAAAGTGCTTTAGATTAGGCTTTCGACTTGTCCAGAGCTCATAAAGTATTTTGGCAACTAATTTAGTTGGTACTCTATTCAAATATAAGTTGTTGTCTTTATTGCTTCTCCCCAGAGTAATTCTTGTAAGGTAGAATGACTAATTATACTTCTCACCATATCCTTAGGAGTCATGTTTCGTCTTTCAACCACACCATTCATGCTGGGTGAGCCTGACATAGTGTACTGTGGGACGATTTCTACATTCCTCTAGGAAGTCAGCAAATAGCCCTGGATATTGTTCTCCTAAATCGTCATATCTGCCGTAGTACTCACCACCATTATCAGATCGACACACTTAATTTTCTTGCTGAATTGAGTTTCAACTTCAGCTCTGAAAATTTTGAACATGTTCAGAGACTCTGATTTCTCATGAATGAGATATAGACACTCATAGCGTGAGTAATTGTTTATGAATGATATAAAGTATATTGACTATTTAGGGAATGGTCCACAGATATCCGCATGTATCAATTCTAAGACGCCTGAAGATCTATTGACACCTAATCTCTTATGTTTGGTCAGTTTTCCCTTGATCCACTCAACACAGACATTTAAGTCCGAAAAATCAAGGGAATCCAAAGTACATTCTGTCACAAGTCATTCTATTTTAGATTTGGATATATAACCCAAACGCTTGTGCCATAATCTTGCTGAATTTTTTTATTTCACTTACGTTTTTTGTACCATGTGAATCCACATGCAAGATTTCATTATATAAGCAATCATGTCAAGCGAATAAATGTTGTCATAAATACTCAATGAACCAGTACTAACAATGTTTGAATTTAATAAAAGACCAAACTGATTATTTTTCAAAAGAACAATAATAACCAAAATTTTCTAATAAAGAAATAAAAATCAAATTAACTCTAATTGACGGTACAATGAAAGTGTCTTTCAAGTCCAAATAAAGACTAGTTCCTAACAACAACCTAAAATGCCATATTGCCTCAACTTCTGCCGACTTTTTATCGCCCACAAAGATGTATTTTCAGCAACACTTGGCCTTCGGTAGCTCACGCAACGCTGCATAGAAACACTTATGTGAGTAGTAGCACCGGAGTCTAACCACCAAGTGTTTTTAGGTACTGAAGTTAAATTAACCTTAGAACAAACCAAAGTAAAGAACATACATTTCTTAGCACACCTATTATGATATTTTGTACATTCTTTCTTTACGTGTCAAGGTTTCTTACAGAAGAAGCAGTCTTCATTTTTCTTAGGTTTTTTTTGATCTGAACCCTTAGCAACTTCATCCTTTTTTCTTTTCTTACCCTTATCCTTTGAGGTACTGACTAGATGAGCACTTTCAAAATTTTCATGCTTAAGCCTTTCTATTCTTGCACACAATATGAAAAGAGCTCATTCAGAGTCCATTTCTCCTTCTGACAGTTATAACTGATCTTAAATTGACTAAAGTGTGCAAAAAGCGAAATCAATACAAAATGCACGAGCAAGTCCTCAAATAGTTCGAGCTTTAGTACCTTAAACTTGGAAGCAATATGAGAGATCTACTTGATGTACTCCCGTATGTTTCCCTTACCCTTGTACTTCATAGAAATCAAGCTAGGTAAAAGCGTGCTTGTTTCTATCTTATCATTCTTTGCAAAACGTTTCTCAATTTCGACAAGAAAATCTGTAGCCAAAGTTATCTCATCAGATACTGCACTTCGAAAGGTTTCCAAAATGCCGCGCTTCATAATCATTAGACTCATGCGATTAGAGTGTTCTCATTTCTCAAAGTTCTTCCTATCATCAGAAGAACTTTCAGCTGTAAGAGAAGCGGGTTGCGCTATCTTTAGTGCAAAATCTAGATCTATGCAGCCAAGGATGATTAAGATATTCACTTTCTAATCCTTGAAGTTTATCCCATTAAGCATGAGAATATTGTCTGTGTTTGCAGATATAGCAGCAGTAGATACAATAGCTGTACAGAGAATAAATTAAATAAGCATGCATGTTCACATCATAATCAAATAAATGACTTTTAAATTTAAACAATTATGGAATACATCTCAAGATACCTAACAAAACATTAATATCAAGTTTTTGGATCGTATTATTAACTTGTATGTGATACTCTAGGTGTAGCAATCAAGTGTTGACAACAAATCTTATCAAATAAGAAATTTCTTTGGATCAACTTATTATTCACATGAAAACCTTATAATTGTCACACATTATTATCACAAGTGCATATGTAATTCGGCCAAATATCATCCTTCCTTGGCCGGTAATACTCGCATAAATTCACACACACACACAAACTGTAATATCCCTAACTAATAATACTGTATTTCTACTTTTATTAATTTTATGTAGAATTAGTTATTTATTATTGATTAATTTATTTTACACATGTGTATAAATATATGTGCATACATATTAAGTGCATATGTTTTTGATTTGCATTTATACAAGTATATGTATATGTTATATTTTATAAATTTTTATTAGCATTACTATTATTATTATGTTACTGTTGGTATTATTCCTAATTGATCTTCTTTTCCAACCCATAATCCAATTATCAAATAAACCATAAACCATTTAATTCATACCCAAAATAAAATAAAAAATAAATGAAGAAACACAAAAAACATATAGTAATAAAAATATATATATAATTGTATGCTTAAATTGTTTATTCCAAATTTTGAACCTTGTCGCTTTACTAAATTCTAATACCTAAACTATAATGCCACATTGGCGTGTGGTTAAGTAGGAGATCTAAATTATTTAAACAACCTAAAACCAAATATAAGTTTCAAATTCTAACTGAAAGATCTCAAGAGATCTTAGGGAACTTATCTTAACAACCTGCTAAAAATCCTAAAAGATCCTATCCTGTAACTTTCTTTTCCTGGCTCTGTCAAAAAAAAAATAAAGAAAGAACGACAATCAGAAAAAATTTCCAACCCATCATTTCTCATCCTCTTCACCCTCCTTGGAGTTGGAATTGATCGTGACGGAGGATGTCCGAGGCGGTGTCCGAGGCTTGGAGATTGAGGAGCAGGCGAAGGGGATCAAATCCAAGTAAGTAAAAAAAATCAATTGTTATGAATTAAAATATTTAATTGAAATAGCATGATTAAAAATTCTATTCTTGTTATGAAACCTAAATCTTATCTAAAACAATTTTTATGAAATAAAAATTTAATAACATATCATGACTTAAAAATCCCCTTTTATGAAACTGATAATCCATCCAATAATATAAACAAAATAATTTGGATAATGTAACAATACATTAATAAGAATTCTAGAAGATATATATATATATATAAATGTATAAAAAAATTAAAAAAAATTGCAGACTACTCTCGGCTAAAAGACGAGAGAGTAGCCTCCACCCCCCCCCCCCCCCCCCCAAAAAAAAAAAAAAAAAGACTAGGCCTAGTGGCCTGGGCTGCCACTGGGCTAAGCCTTACCCAAAAGAAAGAAAGAAAGAAAGAAAAAGAAAAGGGTTGGGTCGCAACTGGCCCAGGCCCAGGAAAAAAAGAAAAAGAAAAAGCAAAAAGAACTGGGCCATCATTGGCGCAGCCCAAAAGAAAAGAAAAAAAAGGAAAAGAAAGAAAAAGGAATTGGGCTTGATTCATTGGGCCAGGCCAGAAACTAGAAAACAGAAACAAAAGGAAAGAAAAGAAAATAAATTCAGAGCCCATATTTAGAAGCCCATTTTCAGTTCAGCTCAAATATTGGGTTCTAATTCATTTTTAACCCGACCCAAATACAAAAATAGACCCATTAACTTATTGAAAAACAATTATTTTTGGCTAGATAAAAATTTAAAAAATGAATAAAAATAGGGATAAATATCCAGATAACCCCTAGCATCTACTAAAAAATTTTGGGGTTAATTGCAAATCATATTGGACTGAAACTCTGTTTTCTATGTAGAAACCCGCTACTTCAACATTCAGACCCGTTAAGGAAATTGCATGTTTTTAATCATTTAAACCGCACAAAAATCAGTAAATAAATTTGAATAATATTATAAACTCAGTGTATCATCCTACAACTTGTTTTAAGATCTAGACCATCCATATTTAATTTAAAATACTAAATAAATAGGATATATCATGTAAAATTCAATAAATGTAAATTCGATATCTTATATAAATTCATATGCATTTAATGTAGATTCTTCGAATTGGTTATCGGACTCGTGATAAGTCCAGGTGAGTGTTTTTGTTTTCTCATTGGGTATTTCAGTATTATTTTATGTGAGAGTTCTTTATTTATTTATTGAGTATTTCAATATTATTTCAAGTGAGCATTTTTAACTTGTTTTAATAGACATTACTTTATGTGTAAATAGTGTTCATGTTTAATTACGGTTCATGCATGTCAATTATTTATCATGTTCACATATTAACTGCATAATGAATAAACCCCAAAAGATTATACTGCTGATTCTGGATAAATATCATAATATAATAATACCACTTAAGTAACCTCACTGATTATATATGATACCTATGATAAACATTCTGTTCATGTTACTGAAAGTTATTGGGAAATATATCGTTAGACCTGTAAGTTCACCTAGAGGGGGGGTGAATAGGTGATGGCTAATCTAATGTGAAAAACACCTAGAGGGGGGTGAATAGGTGTAAGTGCTAATCTAATAAACTTAATGCAAACTAAGTGCGCTAAATGCGGAAGCTAATGCAAATTATGCACAAACTAATACAATACAACAAGTGTAGCCGAATTCCCCTTGCGAGGCTCTGAACTAACTCCCCTTGATTTCCCTTGAAATGGGTTGAGGTGCTATGTGAAGCTCTTGTTGGATGAGTATAAGTTAGGCACACACACACAAGCAATCCAAGCAATGTGCACACACAATCAAGCCAAGCAATAAAGGATATAGCAATATGAAATAATGCAAGGCAACACAAGCAATATGATATGGCAATATGAGTTATGCTCAACACAAGCAAATATGATATGATGATATGAAGTATGATGCTTTGCACAAAATAAATGAGAGAGAGTTAGAGAGACAATGGATCAATACGCAAACACAAAGATTTGTTTCGAGGTTCGAGCACCTTGCTCTACATCCCCGCCTACACCACCGTGTAGGATTTCCACTATCTCAACTCCCACCGAGGGAACCTCTACCAAAGAGGATTTCTTACAACTCTAGGAGTACCAAACTCCTCTCTCAACAACAACCTCCTCACAACCGAGGGGTTAGGCCCGTAGCCAATACAACAACCAATCCACACACCTCTACCGAAGAGGCTCACAACCAAACTCCACCTCTACCGAAGAGGGATCCAAACCAACAACCCAATACAACAATCTCCACCTCTACCAAAAAGGGAGCAACTCAAGAAATCAAGGGTTTACAACAAGTGGTATATTTCAACCACAAACCTCTTTCCTTTTTCTTTTTCCACAAAAACAAGATCCTAAATAGTTTAGGATAGAAGATATAGCTCAAGTGTGGAAAACAAGTGTTTTTGGAAACAAGCAACAAAGAAAAACTACTTGGGAAATCTCTTGTATATGATAGAAAATGAAATACCAAATCAAAATCCCAAAACCTAGTTTTCTTTGATTTTCCAAAAACCCAAAACAAATAAAGATGAAAAGTTTTAAAGCCCCAAAAACTCTTTTTAAGACTCTTTTAAACACTTCAGAAAACTGGAATTTTTCCTCTTAAAAATCTTGGCCAAAATCCCCAAAGAGATGGGGTTTATATAGCCCCTATACAAAACTAGCCGTTAGGCTGAGTTGGCAGTCTGACAGACTGCCGGTCGACCGGTCCGGTCGACCGCCAACGGTCAAAAATGTGACCGTTGGGCAATAGCGGTCGACCGGCCCGGTCGACCGAAACATCCTGAGAGCAGAACTCTCATCTCGGTCGACCGGCCCGGTCGACCGTCCCAGACTCTCCAAAACGTGCACAGACTTGTGCGCGTCGGTCGACCGTCCCGGTCGACCGGCCTATGGTGCGGTCGACCGGTCCGGTCGACCGACTTGGCCTGTCAGCCAGTCCTCAATTCTGCACAGATACGGGATTTGAAAATAGGTCTTTTCACTCAATAAAAATCCCATAAATTCACAGTAAATCTAAAAAATAGTTTTAATCACAATAAAAACTGTTTTTCTAAAAATATGTTTTTCTAAAACTTGTTTTATCATTTTACTTTGATAACCAAACTTGTGATAAAAATTTCAAGACATATATCAATCATATCAATTCAATTTTGTGTCTTGCCAATTTTATCAAAAACAAAACTTGTATTTTATCAAACTAGAATTTTCCAAAACATGAATAGGATAGTCAAAATAAGTTTGTCTAGCAAGTTTAAAGCATGTATGTATATCTAGAACATATCTAATATACATAGGTATAAGGTAAACTTGTTTGGATCTATTATTCATGAAAATCAAAAACCAAATCATGAAACGTGTGTGTTTTGTGCACTTGAGCATATCAACTAAACTAAGCTTTACAAATGGATCTAAAACTCTATCTAAAATAGGATACCTAAGTCTTCTTGACGATCTTCATCTTCAAGTAGACTTGCTCCAAAACTCCGTGATTCTCCAAGTGCAAAGGTATGATCTTTAAGCTTTGGCACCGGAATCATCATGAATAGCTTCTAATCATCTTGTTGAAGCTAATCACCAACCTAATATCCTGTTAATGATCTGAAACTTAGAAACACAAGAATATTAGTAAACATAACTACATGAGTGTTGATCATCATCAAAACTAGAGTGGAAGGCCATTGGGCCAACATAATGGTCACTTAATGCCAAATAATGCGGAAGTAAAAACTATTATGACCTAAACTAAACTCTTACACTAAACACCACGTATAACACAAGAGTGTTGCCGAATTTCCTGTGAAGGGCTCTGGACAAACTCCTCTAGATTCCCCTTGATAAGGGTTGAGGTGCCGCGTTGGCTCTCTTGGTTGAATACAAGTGTTAGCAAACAAACCAAGCAAGTATATCAATATGAGCTCACAAGAATATCAAGCATATAAAGATTAACACAATAATAGCATGCAAGATATAAAAAAAGAGACAAAGAGAGAGAGAGAGAGAGTGAGCAATCGCAAACACAAGGGATTTGTTTCGAGATTTGAGCACACTTGCTCTACATCCCCGCCTTCGACACACGAAGGATTTCTACTATGATCGATCCCAATGGATCACCCGGTGCCGCAACACCTACAAGCTCTCGGACTCCCTAATCCGTACACACCGCAAGCCCACCGGCTCGCCGAGGCCGCACCTCAAACTACAAGTTCGCACCCGAACTCAAAACAACGCGAACACACTTGTCTGCCTCCTCAAAGAACAAAGAAGAAGTCTTTGGTGATCACAACACTTTGATCACCTAAAAACAATCTCACTACAACATTCCTATAAGATGAATAGAAAAGGATAGCCCAAGTGTTTGTGTGAGAAAAACAAGAAAAGAGATGGTGGAGGAAAACTCAAGAAAATCTCTTTTAAACACTCTTGATAAAAACTCCCCTTTTGATTGGAAGTATTAGCTCTCAATTTAGTGGAGAAAACTCTTTTAATGAAGTGGGAAAAACTGGCTCAAAGTCCACTAAAAATCTTTGTGAAAAATAATGGCCAAACCCCAAATTTATAGGCTCAGAAAAACTAGCCGTTGGGGTTCTGTCAGGCCTGTCGGTTGACCGTCCGGCCGACCGGCCAACGGTCATATTCAGACCGTTTGAGCCATCGGTCGACCGCCCGGTCGACCGAGCCAGGATACAGAGAGCAACCTCTCTGTCCGGTCGGCCGGGGCCTTTCCAGAGAGTAGAGCTCTCTGGACGGTCGACCGGGTCGGTCGGCCAGCCATCCTGCAGAGCTGGCGTGCACGTCTGTGCACGTCGGTCGACCGAGTCAGTCGACCGACTTCAGCCCTAGTCGACTTGGTCGGTCGACTAGTTTACTTGCTGAAGCCAGGAACAGAAAATCTAGGGATTAAAACTTGGTCTTTTTGGCTCACTTAAAATCCCATAAAATACTGAAAAATATACAAAAATAGTTTTACCAATATGCTTTGATAAACAAGCATGCTTGCACAAAATCAAGGCATGTTATAAAAGATTTGGACTATTTTGTAAGTTGAAAATATTGGCTCAATTGAAAACTTGTATTTTTCTAAAAATTGTTTTCCAAACTTCTTCATGATACAAAAACAAGATATTTTGAATTCATTAAAGCATAGTGTGTATGGATATGATCCACTACACAAATAAGATATCTATGTTTTTGACATTAAGTACTAACATGGTTTTGGATAAAAGATATGAAAACTTGAAAACCAAAATCCGAACAAAAATAGAAAATCTTTTGTGAAAAATAAAACTATCAAGAGTGTGTGTATATGTACTTGAGCAATCCACCAACTACTCTATCCTTTACATTTTATCTAAAAAAACAAAATCTTATACTTAGACACAAGTCTTCATCTTCTTGAAGTCTTCACTTGAAGCCTTCTCATCTTCTAGACTTGGTCCGAACACGATCCATAGAGCTAGACTCCTCTTGAGTACTTGATGTGATCTGATGCACAAGCTCTTGAATCAAACCGTGCTAGCTCCAAAACTTGACTTCAAATCCTTTGTTGAAGTTATGCACCTACTAAGATCTTGATCATAAATCTGTCACTAATTAAACACAAGATCATTAGTAAACATAACTACATGAGTTGATCGTCATCAAAACTAGAGTGATGGGCCTTTGGGCCAACAATCTCCCCCTTTTTGATGTTGACAAAACTCATGAAGTTATATATGCATGGATTAAAGTAAAGCTCCAAAGAAGCTCCCACTTAACTCATGCATACCAAATAAACAAATAAATATGACAATGAAGCACATGACATGTATGCAAATCAAGGAGATAAACATGCTAACAAGCATAAAACAAATCAAATTCTTTTTCTCCTATTTGCAAAACAAAACATAAAACATATATGCATAAACATAAATCCTTTAACCAAAAGCATACAAATATCTCAAATACTTCTCCTCCTTTTTGTCAATCATCAATAAAGGGGTTAAAGTAAAACAAAATCATCAAATTTTTCTCCCCCTTTTTGTCATAAACAAAGAAACCAATAAAGGGGTCAAATCAAACATATCAATAAAAGGTTATATGCGATATACATTCATGAAGAGGAAGACGGTTAAGTAACTTCCTACACATATATATTACATGAAAGAGGGATGACAAGCCCTAATTCACGTAACATATAATATGTACTGCATAAGAGGAGATGTGAAGCTCCCCCTACACACGTGTACCACATAAAGAAGAGTTGTCAAGCACCTCAATATACAATACACTCAACATGAATCTATATGTAGAAGAGATGTTAAGCTCTCCTTGCATATAGGCAATACAAATCAATTTTTTTTTTGAATTTTTCTTATAAAACAAAATCTTCAATTTTCCTTTCTTAAAATAAATTTTGAGATATCAAATAAACATAATTTTTTGATACCAATTTTAAAACATGATGATCAAAATTTTTATTTTCATAAGCTTATGCATTATGTTTAAAATATCAATTGAAAAATCAATTGAAAATAGAGGTTTAGATCAAGCTTAGCATAAACTAATTTTGTGCTTTTAAACATTTAAATCGATTTTAACTCAAGCACAAAACAAATCATATATATGTATGAAAAATGAGTATATCAAATGAAATTGATACATACATATATGGGAAAACAAAATATGAGTATATACAAAAGAAGTTCATATTGATACCAATTGAAAATATCCAATGATACCAATAGAAAAATAATAGGATCATGTGCATATCTCATAAAACATTGAAGAATAAATAACTAGTTAAATTAATTTTTTTTAAAAAAAACTAGTTAAAGATCCTTCAAAACAAGAAATCAAAACATATGTATTTCATGAATCATACCTAATACACAAGAATTGACACTCGATCTATAAAGCTCAAAAATATGTTCATGAACCAAAGTCATGATACATAAAGTGTGAGTGTACAAGGATTATGTAAATAGCATTTTCATGAAAATAGTCATTAAGGCTCATAACGATCAAAACAAATTTTAATAATGAAAAATTATTTTTCATTAAAACACTAATCTTCATGGTATATGTATGATTTATTCAAAACTAACAAGACACATACATATCCCAAACATAAAAGAGTCTATTTAAGGTATTTGCATGAAGGCAAGAGACTCAAAAAAGGATATACATGTATATTTATTAGATTTGAATAAAAATGCATATACATGAAGTAAAAACACGAAAATTGGCAAAACAAGTGTAAATGAGGAAATCATCAAAACTAGCTTATACATGTGCATATAGTGGGTACAAATGAGCATGAAGTGCAAACATATATGAATCAATTTGTTCTCACTATTTGTACATGTATAAATACAAGTTTTAATGGAATCTACATCTAAACATGAATTTACCACATGAAGTACAAAAACAATTAAAACATGAACATGCTATGAATATGATATATGTAAAAAGTATGTACATAAACAATAGGAGTTTAGAGATTGTTACCAACTCCAAACCTCCAAGCTTGGTGGTCTTTCCCACCAAAACCTCCTTGATAGCGGTGCTCCAAATATGTGTCCTTTTAGTTCAAATGCACCCACCATCAAGGCACCAAATCTCTCACGTTTTGTGAGAGCCCTCACCTACATCAAATACATAAGGTGGGGATTTTGGTACCCATATTTTCTTGGGTCTTTTGGGGTTAGTCTTGTAAGGAACCCAAAAATTCTTATTATTAGCAAAATTAAAATGATGCAACTTGTCATAACAAAATTTTACTAAATGGCCTTTGCGGCCACAATGTGTACATGTGTACACCTTAGGATGCTTATGTGTAGGAGTGTGATCATGACGTGCAACATAAGCATATACAAGATGTTGTTGTGCATGAATGTGTGGAGTTTGTTTCTTTGAAAACATAGACTCCAACCTAATATGGTTAAATGCACAAGAGTTCAAAGTTGAACTCAAACAATCCATTTTATTTTTTAAATCTTTAATCTCATTAGTGGTGGCATGTAAAGCATAATGAGATAAAGAATCATTTTTTTTTTTTTTAGAAACAAAATCTTTTTCTTTTTCACAAATTTTTCTTTTTAAAGACTTATTTTCTTGAAAAACAACTTCTTTTTGTTTTTTCACCAAATCAATTTTATTTTTCAAAGTATTGTTTCCTTCACACAAATCATTCAATTTTGAAAATAAGGAAACATTCATATTTTTCAAATCTTCCTTTTCTTTTTCTAAGCATGCAATCTTGTTTCTAAATGAATCTTGTTCTATATGCATGCAATCAAATTTCTTTTTCAAATTTTTATTATCTTTTCTAAGCATGTCATATTTTTCTAATAATAGTTGACAAAATGAAGCAAGTTCATCATATGACATGTTATTATCTTCATCTACCTCGGATTCGGTAGTTACCTCAAGGGGGTTATCCCCTTGGACCATATAGCACTTGTTGGAGACGTCACTTCCAACATCCGAATCGCTCCCCGCATAGTATTATTCATTTTCGCCAAGGGAGATGAGGGTGTTCCAAACTATAAAAGCTAAATCAAGATTAGCAACCCTAGATAAATAATCATCATTTAGGGTAGATCTTAAAGCATTTAGGGCTTTTGCATTAGCCTCAATATTCTTACCATATAAACAATAATCATTATTAGTAGTGGCAAGATAAACATGAATGCCTAGGGCCTTGAGGTACAAAGACATCTTAACCTTCCAAATTTGGATATTAAGAATGTCAAAGGTGGGTGGTGACATGAAATCCATGGTGTGTGTACAAAAAACTATTGTGATTAGCCTAGAAAAGAGGATCTTTAACTCTAGGTTGTTAGACCCAAATCAGAGTACCAAGCTCTGATATCAATTGTAAGTTCACCTAGAGGGGGTGAATAGGTGATGGCTAATCTAATGGTCACTTAATGCCAAATAATGCGGAAGTAAAAACTATTATGACCTAAACTAAACTCTTACACTAAACACCACGTATAACATAAGAGTGTTGCCGAATTCCCCGTGAAGGGCTCTGGACAAACTCCTCTAGATTCCCCTTGATAAGGGTTGAGGTGCCGCGTTGGCTCTCTTGGTTGAATATAAGTGTTAGCAAACAAACCCAAACAAGTATATCAATATGAGCTCACAAGAATATCAAGCATATAAAGATTAACACAATAATAGCATGCAAGATATAAACAAGAGACAAAGAGAGAGTATGAGCAATCGCAAACACAAGGGATTTGTTTCGAGGTTCGAGCACACTTGCTCTACATCCCCGCCTTCGACACACGAAGGATTTCCACTATGATCGATCCCAATGGATCACCTGGTGCCGCAACACCTACAAGCTCTCGGACTCCCTAGTCCGTACACACCGCAAGCCCACCGGCTCGCCAAGGCCGCACCTCAAACTACAAGTTCGCACCCGAACTCGAAACAACGCGAACACACTTGTCTGCCTCCTCAAAGAACAAAGAAGAAATCTTTGGTGATCACAACACTTTGATCACCTAAAAACAATCTCACTACAACACTCCTATAAGATGAATAGCAATGGATAGCTCAAGTGTTTGTGTGAGAAAAACAAGGAAAGAGATGGTGGAAGAAAACTCAAGAAAATCTCTTTTAAACACTCTTGATAAAAACTCCCCTTTTGATTGGAAGTATTAGCTCTCAATTTAGCGGAGAAAACTCTTTTAATGAAGTGGAAAAAACTGGCTCAAAGCCCACTAAAAATCTTTGTGAAAAACAATGGCCAAACCCCCAAATTTATAGGCTCAGAAAAACTAGCCGTTGGGGTTCTGTCAGGCCTGTCGGTCGACCGTCTGGCCGATCGGCCAACGGTCATATTTCAGACCGTTTGAGCCATTGGTCGACCGGGCAGTCGACCGAGCCAGGATACAGAGAGCAACCTCTCTGTCCGGTCGACCGCTCGGTCGGCCGGGGCCTTTCCAGAGAGCAGAGCTTTCTGGACGGTCGACCGGGTCGGTCGGCCAGCCATCCTGCAGAGCTGGCGTGCACGTCTGTGCACGTCGGTCGACCGAGTCGGTCGACCGACTTCAGCCCTAGTCGACTTGGTCGGTCGACTAGTTGACTTGCTGAAGCCAGGAACAGAAAATCTAGGGATTAAAACTTGATCTTTTTGGCTCACTTAAAATCCCATAAAATACTGAAAAATATACAAAATAGTTTTACCAATATGCTTTGATAAACAAACATGCTTGCACAAAATCAAGGCATGTTATAAAAGATTTGGACTATTTTTGTAAGTTGAAAATATTGGCTCAATTGAAAACTTGTATTTTTCTATAAATTGTTTTCCAAACTTCTTCATGATACAAAAATAAGATATTTTGAATTCATTAAAGCATAGTGTGTATGGATATGATCCACTACACAAATAAGATATCTATGTTTTTGAAATTAAGTACTAACATGGTTTTGGATAAAAGATATGAAAACTTGAAAACCAAAATCCAAACAAAAATAGAAAATCTTTTGTGAAAAATAAAACTATCAAGAGTGTGTGTATATGTACTTGAGCAATCCACCAACTACTCTATCCTTTACATTTTATCTAAAAAAATAAAATCTTATACCTAGACACAAGTCTTCATCTTCTTGAAGTCTTCACTTGAAGCCTTCTCATCTTCTAGACTTGTCCGAACACGATCCATAGAGCTAGACTCCTCTTGAGTACTTGATGTGATCTTGATGCACAAGCTCTTGAATCAAACCGTGCTAGCTCCAAAACTTGACTTCAAATCCTTTGTTGAAACTATGCACCTACTAAGATCTTGATCATAAATCTGTCACTAATTAAACACAAGATCATTAGTAAACATAACTACATGAGTTGATCATCATCAAAACTAGAGTGATGGGCCTTTGGGCCAACAAGACCATAACGCTCGGTACAATTCTATTCATCGTATACACGGTTACTGTTACTGTTCATTGTTCTTATTACTGTTCATCATGTATACGATTACTGTTACTGTACCGTATTGTTATTGTCATCATATCGTCCCAGTACTAGGTAATATGGATATTGACTGATTTAACCAAATTAAATAATAATGTAAAAAGACAACTTATACTGGGATTGGGAAAATTGATGGAGGAGACAACGTCTGTATTTTTGGTGGACCTAGGATACATGATGCGCAGCCGACTGAGGGTTCCATTATAGGGTTCCCGAGGGATGACTGACATCCCATTTGTGCTGTAATTGTTCTACTGTTCATACAGTGAGATTATTGTTACTGTAACCCCCTGATCCCTGATGTACGTATCACCGTTTCAGTACGCGATACGGCATATAATGTTGATTTGACCTCTGTGGTAGTCCGATTGAGCTGCTTTCAGTTTCAAAAATCATTTTTTAATATTTTAGATTTTTCAAGATTTTGTGAAATTTTTCTAAATTATTTTGAAAAATCTCCGTAGTCGGTAGAATCTGCTTTCATCATGTGTCTTAGAATCGTATAATCTACGTTAGGGTATTTTTGGAGATTTTTCTGAATTTATCGAAAATCCGGCCAAATCGGTGTCGCTCGGTATCGGCGAGACGCTTTGGGATTTTTAATTTGTAAACCGGATTGAGTTTATAAAAACCGTTTTCACATTATATCTCAGGATATTATTCTCTATTTTTTGTAATTTTTGGGTATCGTTCGGAGCTAGTCAATTTTTGACCCATTAAAATAATATTTCTTTAATTAAATCCCTATTTAATTTATTTCTTTCTTCCTTCCTTCTCTTTCTTTTTTATTTCTACTGCTTATTATATCTTATTTGTCCCTATCTTTCCTATCTGTTATGATCACTCACCTTTTTCTGCAGGTATTCTTGTACTTATTTCTGGCTGGGACCCCTATAACTATGAGGTGATTTCCTGTATTGAGGCTTAACGTACGCGTGAGGTTGTTTTCACCTCGCATATGTACGTCGCCATAACGTCTCCGTATCTTTAGGATCGGGGCGTTACAGTTACTGTTACTAAGTACCTAGCGGTACGGCTTGGTTCAGCGCCAGGAAACTGAGGCCATGGTCCCGGGTATGTACGGGACCCACCTAAAGCATGGATAATGTAACGCCCTGATCCAGCGGGTACGGAGACGTCACTGCGACGTATATACGCAAGTCAGAAATACCCTCACGTATATACGTTAAGCATCAATACAGGCAAGAATCAGAGTACGAAAGCAAGTGGTGCATTATACATTCCAACATATGAGTACAATTACAGAGTTATCACCAGAGGTGACAAATATTACAAGAACAATACATCACTGATATGCGCAAATGCGAGAATACACAGATATGTACATGTATGAATAGTACAAAAGGGCGCTCACGAGATAGCTGGAGAAGCCGCGAGCCAACAAGGGAGAGCAAGGATGGGACTGGAGCTACAGCTGGTCTGTCAGCTCCACAGAAGTAAGCTTGGTCCTCAGCAAGAAGATCCTGTTGGCCCAATGGCCTTCCACTCTAGTTTTGATGATGATCAACACTCATGTAGTTATGTTTACTAATATTCTTGTGTTTCTAAGTTTCAGATCATTAACAGGATATTAGTTGGTGATTAGCTTCAACAAGATGATTAGAAGCTATTCATGTTGATTCCGGTGCCAAAGCTTAAAGATCATACCTTTGCACTTGGAGAATCACGGAGGTTGGACCAAGTCTACTTGAAGATGGAAGATCGACAAGAAGACTTAGGTATCCTAGTTTAGATAGAGTTTTAGATCCATTTGTAAAGCTTAGTTTAGTTGATATGCTCAAGTGAACACAAAACACACACGTTTCATGATTTGGTTTTTGGTTTTCATGAATAATAGATCAAAACAAGTTTACATATGTTATATGTATAGTAGATGTTTTCTATTTATACATACATGCTTTAACTTGGTAAACAAACTTATTTTGACTATCCTATTCATGTTTTGGAAAATTCTAGTTTGATAAATTACAAGTTTTGTTTTTGATAAAATTGGCAAGACACAAAAATGAATTGATATGATTGATATATGTCTTGAAATTTTTATCACAAGTTTGGTTATCATAAAACAAGTTTTAGAAAAACAGTTTTTATTGTGATTAAAACTATTTTTAGATTTACTGTGAATTTATGGGATTTTTATTGAGTGAAATGACCTATTTTCAAATCCCGTATCTGTGCAGATCTGCACTGTGCCTGCCAGGCCAGTTCGGTCGACCGGACCGGTCGACCGCACCAAGTGGCCGGTCGACCGGGTCGGTCGACCGATGTGCACAAACATGCACGCTGGCTACACATTGTAGTCGGTCGACCGGACCGGTCGACCGAGGTGAGAGCTCTGCTCTCGGGTTTTATCGGTCGACCGGGCCGGTCGACCGCTAGTGCCCAACGGTCACATTTCTGACCGTTGGCGGTCGACCGGGCCGGTCGACCGACGCCTGTCAGAGCTGCCAGCTCAGCTCCAACGGCTAGTTTTCTGTTTGGCCTATATAAACCCCATTCCTTTGGGATTTTGGCTAAGGTTTTTAAGGAGAAAAATTTCTGTGTTTCTCTAGTGTTTAAACAAGTTTTCAAAATAGTTTTTGTGCTAAAAAGACTTAATCTTTATTGTTTTAGGTTTTTGGAAAAATCAAAGAAAATAGGAATTTGGGAGATTTGTCTTGGTTTTCATTCTATATCTTTTGCAAGGATTTTCCCAAGTGTTTTTCTTTGTTGCTTGTTTTCCAAACACCTAGTTTCCACACTTGAGCTATCACCTATCCTAATCTCTTAGGATCTTGTTTTTGTGGAAAAAGAGAAAAAGAAAAGAGAAAAAGAAAGAGAAGTGTTTGAGGTTGTTTGTTGTAAACCTCATTGTTGTAAACACCTTTTATTTGTGAATCCCTCTTCGGTAGAGGTGATCGGGTGATTGAGTTGTATCCCTCAAGTGTGAGGAGATAGTGTTGGTTGTGAGCCTCTTCGGTAGAGGTGTTGTGGATTGTGATTGTTGTAGCCTCGGTGGTTTTGTAAGTTGAGAGAGGAGTTTGGTACTCCTTATAGTGGATTGGGAAATCCTACACGGTGGTGTAGGCGGGGATGTAGAGTTGGGTACTCGAACCTCGAAACAAATTTGTGTGTTTGCGTTTGATCCTATTGTCTCTCAACTCTACTCTCCTTAATTTGTACAAGCATCATTCATTTCATACAAGCATCATTCATTTCATACTTATTATATATTTGCTTGTGTTGCCTTGCATCTTATTCATATTGCTACATCTTGTATGCTTGGCTTGATTGTGTGTGCACATATAGCTTGGATTGCTTGTGTGTGTTTGCCTAACTTATGCTCATCCAACAAGAGCTTCACATAGCGCCTCAACCCATTTCAAGGGGAATCAAGAGGAGTTAGTCCAGAGCCTCGTAAGGGGAATTCGGCTACACTTGTTGTATTGTATTTGTTTGTGCATAATTTGCATTAGCTTCCGCATTTAGCGCACTTAGGTTACATTTAGTTTCCTAGATTAGCATTCACACCTATTCACCCCCCTCTAGGTGTTTTTCAATTGGTATCAGAGCTAGTGCTCCTGATACTTAGGCTTAACATCCTAGGAGTGATCCATTTGCTTGCTAATCTCATTTGCATTTGCTTGTTTGCACACATCTAGTTTATACCATGGACTTCATGACCCCACCTAGCTATGATCCTTCCAACATTGATATTTGGAAGTATAGGATGTCCACGTACCTAAAAACCCTAGGTTTGCATGTCTTTCTTGCCGCCACCAAGAGATGTTATCTTGGTGATTGCAATCATATAGGGGCAAATGCACAAGCCCTAGAGGCCATTAGAAGCACTCTTCCTAAAGATTATCTCTTATGTGTTTCTAACTTTGATTCCGCCTTTGCAGTGTGGAACAAATTGACAACCACCACCACCTCGGAGCTTCAAGTTCAAATCCAAGAAGAGGAATCTAGTGGAGAATCCGATCCACAATGCTACATGGTCCAAGGGAATGACTCCCTTGAGGTACAATCGGAAACTCAACTAGATCTGTTCTTGTTCTCATTCCCCTCTGCTGATAATCATACTGCTGAGGTGGAAATGGAACTCTCCGATCAACAGGTTCAGGGTTCCTCCTTAGTGGTGGTGCTGGAAGTGCTGGGGCTGGATGTGCTGGAGCTGGAAGAGCTGGTCTGATCGGCGCCACATGCCCAAACTTTCTGTACGGGCAACTCCTTAGTGTATGACTCTCTGCCCCACATGCCAAACATAATCCATTGGCCACCCGACAATCTCTCTTATAATGCCCTGGTCTATGGCAGAAATTGCATACTATCTGAGACAGAGGAGGTTGGAATGGTCTCTTCATCATCGGGCCATGGGTTGCCCTATCTGCATACTCCTCATCCATCAGCTCAAAAGGCCTCTTCTTGGCCTGGTCCCTTATCTGGGTCAATCTCTTCTTCTCCAATCCACGCTCCACTTCTCGAGCTATGGTGAGAACTTCCGAATAAGTCTTCAGCTGTTGGGGCATTAGGAACATCTGAATGTCCATCTGTAGGCCCTGTTGAAATCTGCTTGCTCGCTTCTCCTCATCCGTTACCATGTACGGCGCGAAGCGGCTAAGTCTGAGAAACTCCGCGGCATACTCGTCCACGGACTTGTTCCACTGCTGGAGTCTGATGAACTGCTCCTCCATATCCTTCTGAGCAGTAGCAGGAAGAACCTACTGTAGAAACTCTTGGAGAATGTGTCCCAAGTGACAGGCTTCTCCAATCTGGCCTCTTCAGCAAGCCACCAAGTTCTGGCTATATCCTTCAATTGAATCTTGGCGACCTCCACTTGATTCTCCTGTGGAACTCTGGCTGCATTCAACAAGTCCGATGTGTCCGTCAGCCATTGCTCAGCATCCAAGGGTTTCTCTCCACCAGTGAATATGGCTGGCTGCAGTCTTCTGAAATCCGATATATTCCCCGGCCTCTGTCCTTTAGGTGCTGCTAACTCTTGCCGGAGAAGTTCTGTCTGCTGCTGCTGGTTCTCCATCATCATTTGGATAACCCTCAGTATATCCACATTATCTCCCACTGCTCCATTCGATGCTGATCCAAAGTTGCTGCGACCCGATCTCCTCTCCATACTAAGGTGACTAAAGATAGCTGGAAGGAGTTGGAAAAATGGAAGGAGTTTAGGACACAATGGAAGAAATCAAGATGAAATATATAAATCAAGAAGGACTAGATAACTTTGTACATTGTAGTTGGCATTAGCAAATTACAATAATTTGCCGCTTGATTGTACTTTAGGTGTGAGAGCCTAAGCTCTGATACCAACCTGTAACGCCCCGATTCCACGGATACGGGGACGTCACTGCAACGTATATACGTAGGTCAAAAGAAGCCCCCACGTATATACGCTAAGCATAAAAGTACAACAAGAAATCAGAGTACACACGAAGCGTGGTATTCTTAATATGCCAACATGAAAGATACATATACAAAGCTATCACAGGATATGATAAACCATACATATTACACATATGTCTTTTATCACAACCAAGTCCAAAAGTGAAATATACAATAAAGATACAAAAATGCTCACGAGTAGGATGAAGATCCCGTGAGTCAAAGGAGTCTGGCACGAAGGAAGAAGAGCTAGCCTGCCTGCTCACTAGAGGAAGCTCAATCTACAGTGGATGGCTCCACTACGATCCAAGCTTCGAAATCTGAATATGCAAATCCAAGGAATCAAGACATATAACAATAAGTGAACTACAGCCAAGTGGCTAAGAGACATGAATAGGGGTTAGAACACAAGTATGGTATATAAGGACGGGTATAACAAAATCATAAAACAGGAAAACACTAGTAAAGCTGATTACAAGCAAAAGTGATTGTATACGCTTAAGTCACGGTCCCATGAGACTAGTACATCGAAGGAATAATCCAAACAAGAAAACCCTCATATATATACCATTATCTCATGCCACAGGAAATCAAGCGTATAAAATCAGAGTTGCAAATCATATGGAAGTTAAACAGAAATATATAACAAAAATACCAAGAATCATAACTATAACTATAACTGGAAATCACGGGAATCATGATAAGTGTTACAACTGGAAACATAATCGGAGCATGACTGGAATATCAAGAATCATAACAATATCCATAACAGTATCAATTATTATTATTATTACTCGTCTAACCCATATATCTAGGTATGTGTCTCGGTATATATCCCAACTCACATACATCCATATATAAGAGAGTCGAGGGTAGTTACCGGAAGATGATGAAGAACTGATATCACTTCTTATAGTAGTTTCCATACACCTGGAACCAGTTTGGAGGCTCAAAGTCCCCCTAATAATAGTTGCCATAACACTTTCACCAATGTATATATATATATCCATATATATATACTTTTATTCCATCACTATAAGCAAGGTATCATTCCGGCATCCATCACTTCCTCCCATACCATACAAGTTGTCCTTTTTATAGCTTTTTAACATAATTATCAGATTTCGGGAATGAATAATATCATAACAGGTATACATAACAGTAATCAGTACATAACGGTAATCAGGTGTTACATCCCCTTTATCGTGATAATTGTAAGAATCGGTGTATCATGCTTGGTGTCAAGAGATAGCATGACAAGTGGTGATATGAATCAAGTAACCAATCATAATAAGAGATTGATGATAAGCAAGGCAAGTCATGGCCTAACGAGAGGGTCTAGCAAGTTAGGTGATATACATGTGTTAAAAGGAAACATAAAACTATCAAGTCTAAAGGATTGACAAGCGGTTGATAGTGTTAATGAACAAGTCATGAAGTATCAGTTATGAAGCCTAAACAAGAATAATATATCACATGTACATCAACGATAAGGGCTAATTTCAGAAAAGAGAAGAATCAACAATTTTGGCCCAGAATTGGACTGTCGGTCGACCCCCGGTCGACTGCCGGTCGACCGAAATACCAGGACAGTCGACTGCCGGTCGACTGCCGGTCGACTGCCGGTCGACCGGACAAATGCCGTGAGCTCCAGGTTTCCTATCGGTCGACTGCCGGTCGACCGAAAGACTAGGGTTGCCAAGTCGGTCGACTGCCGGTCGACCGACAACTCAAAACTGTGCACGTTTGTGCACGTCGGTCGACCGCTACCCTAATACCGGTCGACCGAAGTTCTGAAATCTGCTGTTATTTGTCTAAAAATCAGATTTTGTGTTGGTTGATTTTGATAGTCTAAAAATATGAAAAATATGATTTTGATGACACGGGTCCACTAGATATGAAGATACATGTATACTAGGAATTGATCAAGTCTTGGTGAGTAAATATACTCACTTCGAACGGTTGTGTGAAGCTTTTACGAGTTCTGAAAGATTGTGGTCGACGATAGGTCCAAGACGATCCCAAATCCCAAGGTTGAAGTTGCTTGAGATGAAGATGAAGACCTAGGTTTGCTTTGGAAGTTTAGGGTTTGAGTTGGAGAATGAGAGAGATTTTGTAAAGACTATCTCTTGGTGAAATGAAGAAAAGGAATTAAAATGTAAAGGATTTGTTTAAATAGGTTTTAGATTTGTAAAGGGGATGTAATTAAATAGAAGGGAGGGGTTTTGTGCAAATAGGGGATGAGATATTTTCTTGACCAATCAAAATTAGCCAAGTGGGGAGTGAGGTGTTCTCTTTGGCCAATTAAACTTGCCAAAGAGGTGATGAGGTGGAGGGTATTAATGAGGAAGAGTGTGGAATGTGGAGAGGTGTAAAAGAGATTGGAATTTTTGGTAATTGGAAATCCTTTAGCTTAGGGAAGAAGTAAAGGAAAATAGAGAAAAGGAAAAAGGAAAGAATTTGTAAAAGAGAAGATATTTTCTCTAACTTGAAAAAGTAAAATATTGGAAACACGGATTCCTAGGTTAAAGTCAAAGATGCGGAAATCATTTCGGAAAATACCGAAATCGTCCGAAATTCAAGTATCTCGGATCGACTCGCAATTTTCACCAAAATCAATAATAATATATAAAGACCTATAGTGAAATCCGTTTGAAGAAATACTGTATAGTTTTAAAGTTAAAAATCCCGGAATCAGTTACCTACCGACTCCGAAAGAATTTCATAAAATCATAAAATCCTCAGAAAAAGTATTTAAGTAAGAAATGTGATTCTAAGAATTAAAGTCTAAAGGACCATCTAGAATTTCCTAGCTGTTTGTGAAATAAAAATACTGGAATCAGTCTTCTACCGACTCCGGCGGAAAATCCATAAATTCGTAAATCTTCAGAAAAAGTATTTAAGTAAGGAATATTATTCTAAGCAGAAATGTCTAAAGAATCTTCTAGAATTTCTAAACAGTTTGTAAGATAAAAATTCGGGAATCGATCAGCAGCACTGGTCGACACCGGTTTTGAAGAAATTCCTTTTAATTCCGGAAAATTCCAGAAAATCATAGAAAATACACTATATTGGAAAATGATATTTAAAATTGAAATCGGTCAAATACAGAAAGTAAATCGAAAAATACGATCGAAAAACTGAATACGCAATTATGTACGTATTCCAGGAACGGGTATTACATTTTGAGACAAGGAGGTTGCCTTCTAGGTTTTGTAACAATTCCTAACTCCTTATTATTTGTTTACACGCTTTATATTTCATCTTTGATTATAGCATGTTTTTGGATGTCTATGGATTAGTATGTTCATTCCATGTTTATTAGATCCTTGACATACATATATAGTATTTGAGACACACATGCTTATATGAACCCATAATTAGTGTTCTCACTTTTGTTCAAGCTATAATGTACATCATGAATCTAATACATGTGAATTTACATAATAATCATGTTTTAGTTTTATCATGATGATTTTTATATTGTGTTTTAAAGCTTCATGTTTTGAATATATGTTTAGATGTTAGTTTTCATTAAGACTAGTTATATATTTGTACATATGATGGGCTACAAATAAATCTATACATGTTTGGGATTGAATGCTTGTTTGTTCCCATTAAATTGCTAGTATAGTCTAGTTTTGATGATTCATACATTTCAACTTGTATTCCATTTTTTGAATTAGTTTTATGATTGTGTATTCACTTCATGTATATGTTTGTATTGCCAAACTTTAAGATATACATGTATACCCCTTGAGTCATTTGCCTTTCATGCAAATCTATATTTGGACTCAATTGTGTTTAGGGATATGTATGTATACTTCATGTTTGACAATTCATACATATACCTTGAAATGAAATTTGTTGTGATGAAAATTTAGTTTTTCATGTTTCATGTATTTATGTTTAACTTCATGTATATGTCTATCTAATTCAAACTAATCTTATACATATACATCTTTTGAGCCACGTACCTTCATGAATATACATTTAGTGGACTCGTTGAGTTTTGGATATGTATGTATATTTTAGCTTGTATTAGACATACATATGCCTTGAAGATTAAATAAGTAGTTTTATATGATTTTTTATGTTTTTGATGGAAGTATGTTTTAAGGAATAATTGAGCTTAATGAAATATTTTTCATGATTATGATCTTCACATATTATTTGTACACTCATATCTATTGCTCATGTTTTGTTTCTCATGAGTTATGCTTTATTGGTCAGAGTGATGATTATCATGTGAATTTCAATTTTGTTTTATTCCTTACTTGAAGGATTTCGTGCTAGTTAACAAGTTTTCCATTTAACTAGTTGCGGTACTCTTCATTTTGGTAGTGATTTTCAAACAAAATTACATTTTCAAATCTATCTTTGAAAATCCCTACCTTTAAGGGCGGTAGGATGGGAGATCATGTTCATGTATGCCCTAAATTGAAAATCTTTAAAACTTGAATTATGATTGGGTGGTAGATAATATGATGTATATACTTGAACTTATTGTTATGTCAATTGGTATCATTGAATTCTTTCAATTGGTATCATTTTGACCTTTTGTATACTCATATGTTTATTGTGTATGTATGTTTTCATTTGGTATCATCTATTGGTGATTGATACTCATTCCATTTCATACACATATACTTGTTTTATTTGTGCCTACTATATTCCTATATCTTAGAGCACAAATAGTTGTTTATGTTTAGCTTGTTAAAATAAAAGTATTCAATGTTTCCTTTGATATTTCATAAAGGGGAAGAAAATTTGATCTTGTATTTCAATTGGTATTTGATTCCTACTCCACACTTTATGACTTTAAAGATGAATTTTAAAGGCTTTCAAATTTGTTTATATTTTTTTAAAAAAATGAAATATATTTTTACAATTGGTATCAATTAGTATCAATATTCATGTTTAGATATTCAAGATTTATGTTTAATTTCAATTGGTATCGATTGTTTTCATGATGATGATTTTCAATTGATATCTCAAAATTTTGTTTAAAGAAAATACACAAAAGTTTTGATTTGTATTTCCTATATGCAAGGAGAGCTTAACATCTCTCTTACATATGGATTCATGTTGAGTATATTATAAATTGAGGAGCTTGACAACTCTTCTTTATATGATATACGTGTGTAGGGGGAGCTTCACATCTCCTCTTATGCATTACATAATATGTGTTATGTGAATTGGGGCTTGTCATCCCTTCTTCATGTAATGCATATGTGTAGGGAAGCTAACTTAGCGTCTTCCTCTTCATGAATGTATATAGCATATAACATATATTGATCCTTGTTTATTGGTATCAAAATGCTTCATTGACATATTTTTTTAAATTGATATCATGTTTGTAGTCACCCCTTATTGAATTTTTTTTATTTTAGACAAAAAGGGGAGAACATTGTTTGCATTGTTTTGATTAACAAAAAGGGGAAGAAAGATTTTTTACCCCTCATTTTATCTATGGTTTTGATTGTTTACCCCTTTGTTGATGATTGACAAAAGGGGGAGAAGTATTTGTGTTTTATATGCATGCTTATGTTTTATATGCATATATTATGTTTTAATCTCAAGAATCTCAAGAATATTAAGTTTAATTGATTTATAGAGTTTGCTTTGTAATTGATATCTAGAGCTTAATTTGTTTTGAATATTCCATTTGATATCTAGAACCATTTATTGTTTATGCATACGCATGTTTCATGTTTAATATTCATTGCATATTTATTTATTCATTTGTTATGCATGAAGGGGGAGCTTCCTTGAAGCTTATCTTTAATCCATGCATATATAACTCCATGAGTTTTGTCATCATCAAAAGGGGGAGATTGTTAGCCCAATGGCCTTCCACTCTAGTTTTGATGATGATCAACACTCATGTAGTTATGTTTACTAATATTCTTGTGTTTCTAAGTTTCAGATCATTAACAGGATATTAGTTGGTGATTAGCTTCAACAAGATGATTAGAAGCTATTCATGTTGATTCCGGTGCCAAAGCTTAAAGATCATACCTTTGCACTTGGAGAATCACGGAGGTTTGGACCAAGTCTACTTGAAGATGGAAGATCGACAAGAAGACTTAGGTATCCTAGTTTAGATAGAGTTTTAGATCCATTTGTAAAGCTTAGTTTAGTTGATATGCTCAAGTGAACACAAAACACACACGTTTCATGATTTGGTTTTTGGTTTTCATGAATAATAGATCAAAACAAGTTTACATATGTTATATGTATAGTAGATGTTTTCTATTTATACATACATGCTTTAACTTGGTAAACAAACTTATTTTGACTATCCTATTCATGTTTTGAAAATTCTAGTTTGATAAATTACAAGTTTTGTTTTTGATAAAATTGGCAAGACACAAAAATGAATTGATATGATTGATATATGTCTTGAAATTTTTATCACAAGTTTGGTTATCATAAACAAGTTTTAGAAAAACATATTTTTAGAAAAACAGTTTTTATTGTGATTAAAACTATTTTTTAGATTTACTGTGAATTTATGGGATTTTTATTGAGTGAAATGACCTATTTTCAAATCCCGTATCTGTGCAGATCTGCACTGTACCTGCCAGGGCAGTTCGGTCGACCGGACCGGTCGACCGCACCAAGTGGCCGGTCGACCGGGTCGGTCGACCGATGTGCACAAACGTGCACGCTGGCTACACATTGTAGTCGGTCGACCGGACCGGTCGACCGAGGTGAGAGCTCTGCTCTCGGGTTTTATCGGTCGACCGGGCCGGTCGACCGCTAGTGCCCAACGGTCACATTTCTGACCGTTGGCGGTCGACCGGGCCGGTCGACCGACGCCTGTCAGAGCTGCCAGCTCAGCTCCAACGGCTAGTTTTCTGTTTGGCCTATATAAACCCCATTCCTTTGGGATTTTGGCCAAGGTTTTTAAGGAGAAAAATTTCTGTGTTTCTCTAGTGTTTAAACAAGTTTTCAAAATAGTTTTTGTGCTAAAAAGACTTAATCTTTATTGTTTTAGGTTTTTGGAAAAATCAAAGAAAATAGGAATTTGGGAGATTTGTCTTGGTTTTCATTCTATATCTTTTGCAAGGATTTTCCCAGTGTTTTCTTTGTTGCTTGTTTTCCAACACCTAGTTTCCACACTTGAGCTATCACCTATCCTAATCTCTTAGGATCTTGTTTTTGTGGAAAAAGAGAAAAAGAAAAGAGAAAAAGAAAGAGAAGTGTTTGAGGTTGTTTGTTGTAAACCTCATTGTTGTAAACACCCTTTTATTTGTGAATCCCTCTTCGGTAGAGGTGATCGGGTGATTGAGTTGTATCCCTCAAGTGTGAGGAGATAGTGTTAGTTGTGAGCCTCTTCGGTAGAGGTGTTGTGGATTGTGATTGTTGTAGCCTCGGTGGTTTTGTAAGTTGAGAGAGGAGTTTGGTATTTCTTATAGTGGATTGGGAAATCCTACACGGTGGTGTAGGCGGGGATGTAGAGTTGGGTACTCGAACCTCGAAACAAATTTGTGTGTTTGCGTTTGATCCTATTGTCTCTCAACTCTACTCTCCTTAATTTGTACAAGCATCATTCATTTCATACAAGCATCATTCATTTCATACTTATTATATATTTGCTTGTGTTGCCTTGCATCTTATTCATATTGCTACATCTTGTATGCTTGGCTTGATTGTGTGTGCACATATAGCTTGGATTGCTTGTGTGTGTTTGCCTAACTTATACTCATCCAACAAGAGCTTCACATAGCGCCTCAACCCATTTCAAGGGGAATCAAGAGGAGTTAGTCCAGAGACTCGTAAGGGGAATTCGGCTACACTTGTTGTATTGTATTTGTTTGTGCATAATTTGCATTAGCTTCCGCATTTAGCGCACTTAGGTTACATTTAGTTTCCTAGATTAGCATTCACACCTATTCACCCCCCCCTCTAGGTGTTTTTCAGATCCCCTTCAGTCCAAGCTCCAGGACCTGGACATGAGGATCCAGAGGAGTCAGAACTCCCCAGGCGAGTTGTGATGCAAAAGCCAGGTGGCGAGCATAGGTAAGCACACGAGTATCAATAAATTCGAGTCATAGATATGCATTGAAAACCTGTGTTATGAGCATAAGCATGTAGGAACAAGTAGATATAAAACAAGTGATACCAAGCGAAATTACTCATGATATGATAAGATAAGAACAGGAGACTGTGGAATAGAATATAAGTGAAAAGGCAGGACATGAACAGGTATAATATAATAATCATAAGACCGGAAATCCGAAGTAAAACCTAATGAATGCAATTGTGGTGAAACAAGTGGAATAACCAAGTTGTAGGACAACAAGGCAAGTCATTATCTTGGCATTTTATTATTATTACTCGTCCGACCCATATATCTAGGTATGTGTCCCGGTGTACATCTCAACACACATACATCCATATATAAGTAAGTCGAGGTTGGTTATTGGAAGCTGATGAAGAACTGATAGCTCATACTTATAGTAGTTTCCGTCCGCCCGGGACACAGCCATTGGGGGCCTTAAATCCCCCTAACATGAATCGTCAGTTTTGTATTCCATTACTATAAGTAAGGCATCATATCGGCATCCATCACTTCCTCCCATTCCCCATGCAAGTTATCCTCTTTATGGCTTATTAACATAATTATCGGATTACAGGAATGAGTAGGATCATAACTGGTCATAACAGGAGTACATAACAAGCATAACAGGAGTTCATAACAAGAGATCAAGTTCTACATTCCCGTAATGTGATATCATGAGTAGAGAGGTAATCATAACAGGTATAAGGTCTCAACATGCCAATGACAAGTGATCAGGCAGGTGACAGGTAATAAGTCATGTCGTAATAAGGAACAAGTGCCAAGTTGCAGCATATCAGGTGTCATGTGTTGTATGCCTTGAAGGTGATATAGACAGGTGACAGGTCATGTTATAGCAGGAACATGCATCAAGTAGTAACATGTTAAGTGATACATAATGCCAATATGAGTCGACCCGACGAAGCGGGGAAAACCGAATGGAGGCGAGAACACTCGCCTAAATCTTTAGAAACACAGTGAAATCCCCGATCTCCGGAATCCAGGAAATGAACGCGTCAACGCGTTTAAAGGGAAAGTGATAGAGAGAGGAGAAAATCAAGAGAGAGAAAGAGAATGAGAGAGAGGAGAGAGAATGAACCAAGAGAGAGAGAATGGAGACGCGGGAAAAGCAGACGCGAGAAATAGCAGACGCGGGAAATAGCGGACGCGGGAAATAGCGTTGCAGGGATGTCACAAACGCGGGGTTCGAGACCCGCGTTCTAGCAAGGACACGAGGAGAACGCAGACGCGAGCATGAATTCCGCGTTGCGTTGATATAAGAAGGCGAAGGTCGCGTTAAATAACTATTTGGACGCAGGGGTAAAATCCGCGTCTAGCAATCAACAGAGAGAAAGAAAGAGACAGGGAAAGAGGGAGAGTGGGACGCAGGTTTTTGACAGGGAGAGAGACGCAGGTGGGGAGAAAAACAGAGAAGAGAAGGAAAAGAAAAAGGAAAGGAAAACGAAAGGAAAGAAAGAAAGAAAGAAGGAAAGAAAGAAAGAAGGAAAGGAGGTTGGTGGCCGGCAATGGCCGGCGGCTACCGGCGGCGGCCGGAGATGGCCGGAGACGGCCGGAATCCGGTAGCCCAAACAAATTATGGGGGTGCAAGTGTAGTTAAAAGTGAAAAATTAGAGTTTTACAAAAGGAGTTTCGGAGAACGAACCAATAGCTCGTCGGAAAGAGCACGACGAGGAGAGGAAGATGGCATGATTCGTGGTGGCCAAGGTGGTGTAGGTGGTGGTGGAGATGGTGGAGAAGGTGGTGGTGAAAATGGGTTATCTTGGTGAATAATGGAGGAAGAAGAAGGTATTGTAGATGGTGTTATGGTTGTTGTTGTTGTTGGAATAGAGGAGGAGATGGAGGAGGAAGAGGTGGAGAAGTTGATGAAGATGGTGGTGGAAATGGAGGTGGAGAAGGTGGAGAATGGGTGGCCAATAGGAGGGACCAAAAGGTTCTTGGCTGTTGGTGGTTCTCAGGAAACAAAGAAGAAGATGAAGGAATAAATGAAGAGAGAGAAGGGAGTGGGTTTTATATAAAGGTATAGGAATGATATATTAATGTTGCATACTTTTCAAAACAAAAGAAACATACAAAGAGAACTTGCGTCTCCCTCTCCAAACGCAGCCCTCACACTTGCGTTTAGGCCAAAATGGGCCAAACGCGAGAATTAAAGCCGCGCCCAGGGAAATGCGAAAGTTGCGTTAAATAGAAAGGACAAAAGTCAGATTTGACTTGATAGGAGTTGATTAGCAGTGCATTTAATGCAGAATGGGAGGATCTCTACATTAAAGATGAATCCGAGTTAGGTGGAACTCGCGTCTAGTGAGGAGAGAGAAATAGAAAAAAGGAAATAAAATATTTGGATAAATTCCGGTATCGGGAAAACACCGAAAACTTAAGAAAGGCCCGAAAAATAAAGTAACTCGGAAAGCTTCCCAAAAATTCTCAAAAATAATAAATATTATATAAAGATTTTTGGTGAAATCAGTTTTCAGAAATTCAATCTCATTTTCAAAATAAAAATTCTAAAGCCAACCGTCAATATCGGTCTACACCGGTTGGCCGGATTTCGATAAAATCTGAAAAATCTCAGAAAAAGTATTTAGATAGAAAATATGATTTTAAGAAGTTACAGGAAAACCGTTTTTTAGAAATTCAACTCCGTTTATAAATTAAAAATCCGAGAATCGGTCAGTGGCACCGGTCGACACTGGTTTTGAAGATTTTCAACTTATTCAGGAAAATTCCAAAAAATCATAGAAAATCTAAATTATTGAAAAACGATGGTTAAAACTAAAATCGGTCAAATTGGAATAACGAAAAGATCAAATCGAGCAATTCACTAGGATCGGGTTCCCGGTTCAGACTAGGGCTGACTCCGAGTTCACGAATCCAGATCCAAGGAAAAACGATCATATAAATAATTCATAAAGCAAAACAAATACGGGAAGTAAATCGAAAAATATGATCGAAAAATCTGAATACGCAACTAAGTACGTATTCTGGGAGCGGGGTGTTACAGATAATATTTCCAACTAATCAGTTTCAATAACTTAGGACCCTGATTGACACGTGTAGTAGGCGTAGTATGGGATGCGTCTATTACAGGTGATAATTGGTGTTCGCTGACATAATAAATGATAATGAACTGTTATAATGTATTGTGACTGACTGTAATCACTTGACTGTATGTATATATATCTAGATTAGACATATATTGTGCACATGACCAGATTTGTATATCAGACTAGTGACATATGTTAGGTTACACTTTTTAACATTAGTTGTTTCCTTTTGTCATAAGATCAGTTATATATCATTCATATCTTGTTCTTGGCATTGATTATCTTATTATCCTTCATTTCAGTTATCATGTTTTCATTACTTATGTTGTTATTATACACGAGCACCTTTCTCTTTACACACACTCATTAGGTCGTTTCTGACGACCCTGAATTTGCACGTTCAGGATATTGGACATTTTCTTATATTGCTCAGGTGTTCGTGTGATCGTACGCTTCGCGAGGAGATTGGGGTTTCTCCTTTTGATTCTGATATTCCTGCCTCTTATTATTCCTGTTTCTATTCTTTTCTTGATTTCATGTACATCAGATTCAGTCTTTATTCCAGTCCTTTTATATGATATCATGCGTGGGTGTTTATATGTAATATTGCAGTGATCGTTGATATATTATGATTTAAATTTATAGCTTGTTCAGGTCGCTTTAGACTTAGCGTGTATGCGTGGGGTATTTTTCTCGCGTATATGCGTTGCCGACTCTCGTCGTAACTCCGTTTCCATGTATTTTGGGAAGCGGGACATGACACAAACATCTCAATATTCTCAAGAAGCTAATCTACACAGAGAGATCACTTTGGTGACATCTTATTTCAATTAGTTTTTTATTAAATGTTAGACAATCTCAATAATTTATTAGATGTACCCAAAATTCATTTAAAATTTTGAAAAGTCCCAAAATTGCCCAAAAAAGGACCCAAAATTGCGTGACGCCCGGGTGCAGCGCCCGGCACGCCAAAAGATGCGCGGTGCCTAAGACACCGCGCCCCGCGCCTGGCCCGGGCGCGTCGCGCCGCCCAATAATATATATTTATTTTTGAAACCTAAGAACATATCTGATATTTTTTTAATCCATAAATCTGAAGATTTTTTTTTTTACCAAAACCAAAGTAATCATACAATATTATTCAAGAAAGCTAATTTATATTTCAATCTCATGGAAGTATCAATAAAAAATCTCAAATTTTGAAATTTAATTCTATATCTAAGAATCTATTAGATTTTTGAATTAAAATAAAAGGGAAAAGCTTTCATTTCAGATTTTATTTTACCAAGTCAACTTTGACCAAATCTCAGGATCTAAATCAGTTGAGAAAATATCTCAACCGCTTAGATTTTCTGTTAAAGTTGTTACAACAACTGGGGTTTTAAGGCTATAAATAGAACCTTTTCAACACACAGTTCTTATTTTCTCTTCTTCCTCTTTGAAATTTCTTTTGAGCCTTACTCTTCGTGAGAAGGGCTTCAACTTAAATTAAATTTTCTTCTTCTTTCTTTATTTTCGGGCAACCGTTCTGAATCTGGGTAGAGGCTTCGTGCTAACATCCAAGCCCAGGTACTGGTGATTCTGGGGGAGTCTTTACCGCTAGTTGACGGGGCCAATTCGACGTCCGAACGACATGACCGACCATTTATCTTCTAGGGCAGTGCGTCGCACGACTACATCTCCCAGGCCAGCAATCTTTCTCTTTATTTAATTTTATTGCATGTTTAATAATTGATACACATTTAATTTGATTTGTGCTAACTTTTAATTATTGCATGTTTTAATTTTAAAGGAAAAAAGGTTAAATATTCAACAATCTAGAAGACAAAGGAAGCTCTGATTGGATAACTTTAGATGTAGAACTGGTTTTTTACCCTTTTTTTTCTTTTAGTGAATTATGATCTATGCTATATTTTTCTGGCGCATTATGGAAATTCATTTTGCTATACTTTTTAATTATTTTTAGTTTATTCATCCCGCCTTTTAGCCATTTGTTGGTGATTTTTTTCAGCGAAATTAGTTAATTGGTTTATGAATACTTTCAAACTTGAAAATTTTCTAAACAAAATTAAGTAGTCGTAACTTATATCTGTTTAGTTTTTAGTTCTTTGAATCTTATCTATGATCATTCGTCCCACTATCTTATAAATAAAGATAATATCAAGAAAATTTTAGTTGTAATTTATGTATATGCATTTTTTTTATACATAATCAATCATTGCGTTTAATTCATTCGATGATGCACTAATAATATCCCTATAGTTAGGTTGTCATCTTTCATGTCATATTATTTGATGATGTTTGTCTTATATGATAGCTATGATAAATGTTATTTACTCTGTTGTATATGCAGCAATACATGACTTTCCTTTTTATTCTACTTTAAAACGAGCATTTATAACTGCATGATAGATTCAGTTTGAATATTAGTGTGCAACTTAATGACAATTTTCAATGTTCTTCGAAAGATGTATTCATAATGATTTGGACTTATGAAAAGTTGTTTAATTGTGTTCAATAATTATCAAATATTTCTTGAGTATGACGAAAAGCTAAGTGTCAAGAAGTGGGTGTTTGTGTGCCTGTATATGTGTCTAATCTATTATGCTATTCTTCTATTGGTACATGATATCTCTTCATAGGCATTTGACAAAGATGTAGTCATATCTAAATATTTAAAATGACTCTTAATGAGAAATTGTATTCAGAAGGTGAAAATGAATACAAATTAATTAATTATTGTTTCTTGTATAATACTTATTTTGTGCAATAGAATAGTTATTTAAATTCGTACAAGTATATTTTCATATTCATATGAGTAGTTAATTATTTAACTAATTCTTACAAAGAATTTCTTTAGTCTATTGCCTATTTCACACAAATTAAACAGAATAAGATCTTTCTTACAGACTATTATGTAGATTCTTGCAAATTTTGATTGATTAAAATTATTGAAAAAATTAACACAAGTTCTTACTATTTTAATTTCTTACAAAATAATTTCTAATATTTACTAGCAATTAATAACCCAGCCACTACATTTTGTAAAATTGATTTCTTGCAAATCAAATCAATTTTAGTTGTTTGATTCTTATCATTTATTGAAGAACTAATTCATTTATTTGGTTCATGTAATAGAATTAATCTTAATATGTTTCTTTTACTAGAAATAAATTAATTGAGTTCTTGTAAAGATCTGTTTTGAAAATTAGAGTTCAATTCATGTAAAATTTTACTCGATTAAAGTTCTCACAAAATTTTATTCTAATTCCTATAAGTTATTATCCTAATAAAATTCCTGCAAAACTGTTATTTGATCGTGAATTTTGAAAAAGAGTTGTCATTTTTTAACTCCAGTGAGCTTCTTTTTATGTTCTACCATTTGAAATTATTTAGCCGAGTTAAATAAGGTAATTTTTACTTTCATTTGAGATCACTGAAATCTAAGCCCGGATAACTTTCATTTACATGCCTGCAGTTTTGTTCTCTATTTATACTCATTAGGTATAATAATAGTTATCATGTATTGAGAATATTGCTCTTTGACAATATGAAGATCTATTGGTTGTGTACTACATACAGATAAACTTACTTGACAAACTAGATTACTTTGTTAGCATAATGATTTGATAAGTAAGAAAAAATAGGATCTAGTTACAGATTACTACTTTATTAGGCTTAGACAAATGATATTACTTAATTTAATGTCATTGATATGTGACATTTTACTAATGTGGCTTTACTTAAGGCTTGCCAATTAGTTGAAGAATCTATATGAATCCATCAAGTAAGATGTTGTAATGCTTTAATCGTTATTTACTCTTCAGTTATAAATATGTTCATTTTATTTGACTTGCTAATTTGGGCATTTCATAATTAACAGGGCCCTCACTCTTTATTGTTATTATTTTGTTTCTTCTTCAAGGAGCTGACAATTTGTGAAGAAAGAAATGCTTCTCATGTGTTTAGTCCTAATTACTTTCTTCTGCAGTTGATTTTTCTACGTAAATACTGAAATATATTTAGCAGTTAACACAGTACAAAGTTCAAGTATATATGGTATGTCACTGTTTTTGATACTTGAGTCTTTTTTTAAGTATTTTCTTAATGGGTACACATGTCATTTTCTGTTTTGGTTGGCTCAAATCAATGAAATGTTTGGTATCCTATTCTAAAAGGTTATTTTTTTTTAATGATAGATGGAGGTCTATGCCAATAACTCTCAGGCTCATTTAGAACATTGAGATTTTTTTTTTTTATATTCATGGTGTGCTTCTTCTTTTGGGCCTATGGGGCATGTAGGATATATGGTGAAAAATTCCTCATGTTAATTTGATAAAGAAAATAATAAGAATTCATAGAGAATAGATCCTTCAGCAATTATATCTACCTAGGGTTCGACTAGTTTAACTCTTATAATTTGAGTTCTTATAGATATATATGTTAATTAAGACCATAGCCATGTACAGCTTTGCCTCCATCCAAATCTAATTAGAATCAATTAAAGTTATGTTATCAAAATATAAATGACTTTCTTATGATATAATATATTGGACTCTTTATAATTCAAACTTCAGTTTGATTTTTAAAAAATATAATCTACCACTTTCTAAGAGATAAAATTATTATTTTGTTTTATTTCATAATGATCTTTCATGTAATAAGATATAATTGATATTATATCAAGTTAAAATTATCGTCTATAAATTTAACTTATTATATTAAAGTTATATTCATAACAGTCAAAAACTTATACATTTCTTATTTAAGTATATTCATGATTTTAACAATTATAAAATTATGAGAAAATTAAGTTGTGAAAATATTAACTTCAAATTTTACTAATTTATTAAATAATATATATTACGTAAATTTTAAATTTGAAATTATGAGTGCATCGTTATATAATTAAATATTTTAAAATTACTTCTACATCTTACATAGTCATGCACCTCAAGCCTTTCTTAAAGACTTTATATCTTCAGAAATGATATTATAATTTTTACTGTTAATTGTAAATATTTTTAAAAATCATTTAAAATTTCTTTGAAGATTTTAAATGTGACATATTTTCAAAACTAAAGATATATATTGCAACATTATATGCATATATTATTCGTTAAAATAGAGTTGCATGTACAATAGAAAAATTAATTTTATATCCTAATTACTAAATTAAGACAATAATGATTTGTCCAGGATGAAAATGAAATCCTACTAAGAATATAAATGGTAAGACAAATTAGAATATCTTGCTATCTAAACCAATTTGCAGCCATCTTATAAGATAATAAAATCAAATTTGAGACATCATTAATGTCTTAATAGGATGACTAGAATAGATAATAAATATTTTCCTCTAGTATATGTATATATCTTAAAGTTTTATAAACATATGCTTAAATTATATTTTAGATATATCTGAATTACATGTAATACTTAGACTTTGACACTAAGTGTGTATTAAATTAATTTTTATATCCTGATTATTCTTTATCAAACTAAATATATACACACACACACACACACACATACTTTAAATACTGGAATAATCAAATGCAATGAATATATACTTTATCATAAACCATCATGGTATAATTTGATAGTTTGAAACTAGAGTAACAAGAAAACTTTATAACTACCTTATGATTTCAAATGGGGGGAAACTCTGATAATTACCCAAAGGCTTTATACGTCTAATAAAGGGTGTCAAAAATCATAATAATGTGATCATGAAGAGTTAAACCTCTAATTGTCACCACTTGAGAAATAAAGGTTGTTAAGCCATTATTTGATCCTGAATGACATAAGTCATTCTGACTGAGGGTCTTTCTAGGAATATGATCCTAAAATCATCGAGGGAGATGGGGTTAAGCCCATAGTAGAGTTCACCGACAATGGGAACCTAACCTACTTGATTGGGAGCTGGTTCCATGAAAGAGATTCAATGTGGTAGAAACAAGCTGGACTGGTGATACTCGTGTGGAGTATCGACTCAGATATGTTTATATCATATATGTAGCATTGTAGCTACTACCCATTCTCTATGGTGATGATGCTCTTATAATACAACTAGGTAAGGTTGAGTTAAACTCTTAATAAGTCCAACGCATGTAGTGTGGAGGGTATACCAACCAGCTGTAGTACCCTTAGAGGACTTACCTACGTGAGAGGAACTGTATTGGTGTATTGTTAACTTAACAATGAATTGGATGCTAGAGGTGTGATGTTAAACTTAACATCACTCATCTCAGCTTCGATATAGAAACCTGAGGAAAAGTGACTGTCAGAGATTTAATATTGAACTTGGCAGCAACTTAATCACTGTTAAAGGTGTAGTATTAACATAACAGTAGTTTGTCAGAGGTGTAATGTTAACATGACAGTAGTTGGTTTGCGATATGAGAAATTTTAAGGACTTGTCATTTTATTGATGAGAATTGACAAGTGGAGTTTGGAATGACAGAGGTGTAAACTTAACAATCAATGATTTCCTGAGATATGAGAAATTTACTGTTAGAGGTGTAGTATTAACATAACAGCGATGATTTCTAATGAGTTTTATTGTCAGAGGTTTAATATAAACTTGACTGAATCCACTGTGGATTAGAAAATCTGGTTTGTTAGAGGTTTAATATTAACGTGACAAATCCAGTTCACTTCATTAGGGAGATGAACACAGGTATTTTTGTGGCCCTACCATTCCGTGAGTGAGAATTGGTAGGAGATTTTGGAGGAGAGGATGAGACCAAGTCCCTCAAGGTTTTTAGCAAACCTTCTACTCAGGCTCGTGTTTTCGCGTCTGAGAAAGGACGTGAGGTCCGCATCTGACGACCTCCGCGTCTTGGGACCTCTGCATCTGACATTGGAACGCGAGGTCCGCGTCTGGTGACCTTCGCGTCTTGCGACCTCCGCATCTGACATTGGAACGCAAGGTCTGCGTCTGGTGACCTCCGCGTTTGACATTGGAACGCGAGGTCTGCGTCTCTTATAGGAGTTTGAGTTTGAAGCCTCACAAGCTAAAAACTGATGGCTCAATCATATGAAAGTTGCAGCGACAATCAGCCCGCCGAGATGAACTGCTCACAATGGCACTCGAACCCATGGGATGAGAGCTTCTCAGTTTCTTATTTGAACTTAGCCTCTTGGGGCTGAGCGCGAACCTCGTGTTTCTGAAGTGAAACGCGATGATCTCATTCTGACGCAACCTCCTACTGAACGCATGTCTTGCGCTTTTGAATAGAAACGCGAAGGTCATCCTTTTACACTGTCAGCGACTCGCATTTTAAAATTGAAACGATAAGGTCATGTTCTGGCGCGGCCTTCGGCTAAACGTGGGTCCCGCGTTCTTGAAGTGAGACACAGATCTTGCGTTTTGGCACAGCTTGAGGCTAGACGCGAACTTCACGTTTTGGCGCTGAAACACGCAGCTCGTGAATGCGAGCATCACATTTTATTTCAGAAATGTAAGGCTGAAAGCGAGCTTCGCGTTTGGTGCCGAAACGCGGGGGTGAAAGCGAGCTCTGTTTGCTGATGGTGAACTTGACGCCTTTGTCAACGATCAGCAATCCGTTTGGCTCACATGAGTTGATGCGACCCCCCTGCAAATTGAGTTTGCTGAGCCTTGGGAGGAGTTTTGCGACGAGATTGGCCTCCCCCACTGCGTTGGTTGTGATCCAAGACAACTGGCCTTGCGGATCTTTTGAGAGACGTTGTCGCAAATCATATTGGCTCCACAGGAGGTTATCAGAACCTCAAGAGAGGTTGAGCCACTTGCTTTGTCAAAAAAACGTAAAGGCTTCTCTATGAGAAGTCTCCGAAGAGCCTTGAGAGCGAGTCTATGCTTGAGACTTTGGGGCTAATGGAGCCCGATGAGAGAGGTTATTTCGAACTTCTCTTGGTCGAATTCGACGACGAGCGATTCGATAATTTATCCGAGAAGCTTGAGGCCGGCTTGCGCAATAGTCTTCTCATTGGTAGAGAAAACAGTATCCCCAGCGGAGTCGCCATCTTTTGTACGCGTCAGAAAAATTAAAACTGCAAATTCTTTATTTGATTCTAAAGAAAATTACAACGGATCAATAATCCGATTACAAAAGAGGGAAGAATTGTTGGATTTCCCCTTTGTTTAATGCTGGGTTCTTTATGTAGCGGTGGAGAGTGATTCTTTTTCTCCGTTGACGAACCAAACCAGAAGTTTGATTTTCGGATCTTCTTGCTCTCATTGGAAGCCCACTGGTCAAGTATGAAACCTTAATCAGTGGTTAAAATCTTAAAGAGATTAGAAACTTTACTTGAACTCAGCAAGTTTATAGAGTTTTCTCCTCCAACACAATATGTGTTCAGCAGTGTTGTGCTTAGCTTTCAGCCTTCTGTATTTATCCAGCTTCAAGCGTCAAACATCAAGTGTGCCTTTTAGGGAATTCTCCTTTCTTTTCTCCTCAGAGCTCCTCCTATTTTACTCCGAGTTCCCCTAGGTTCTCTCTCCAGAGGTCCCCTTAGAGAGGTCTCCTCTTTTTTTTTTTTTATCGTCTCCCTTCTTCCCCTTTTTAGAGGCCCCCCTCCATGGGTCCCCTTCTAGCCCCTCCCTCTTTTCTAGCTATTCATAGCCATTTATAGAAGAATTGAGGTGTAACCAACCCCTTAAATCTCTCCATAATGGGAGGGGGTGTAACCAACTCTTTAATCTCTCCATAATGGGAAGTTATTCCCTATTATGTGGAGAGAAATTGGGGTGTAACTGTCCAAATTTGTGTTGTCAGTTACAGCAGAAATGCGGGTCTCGCGCTGGACGCGGACCTTACTCTGATGTTGAGACGCGCAGCTCAAATGCTCGCGTCTGTGTTGGAAAGCGGAGTTGCTCAGGCTCGCGTTTGAGTTGAAACACGATGTCTAAGTCTGATGACCTCCGCGTCTGAAAAAGGACGCGAGGTCCACGTCTGATAACCTCCGCGTCTGAAAAAGGACGCGAGGTCCGCGTCTAGCGACCTTCGCGTCTGATAAAGAAAGGACGCGAGGTCCGCATCTTACGACCTCCGCTGCTGAAATTGGAATGCGACCCCCACGTTGGACTAAGGACGCGAGGTCCGCGTCTGGTGACCTCCATGTCTGAGATTGGAATGCGACCTCCGCGTCTGACAGAGGACGCGAGGTCCGCGTCTAACAGAGGACGCGAGGTCCGTGTATGAGGTTAGAACGCGACCTCCGTGTTTGCGATTGGAATGCGACCTCCGCATCTGATAGAGGACGCGAGGTCCGCGTCTGAGGTTGGTACGTGACCTCCGCGTTTGCGAGATCCGCGTCTGAGGTTTTGTCCTTAGTAATTTTTTGATAGCCTACAATAATAAAAGTAGAATTTCACCTTGTGCAATAATCAAGAGAAATACGCTTCTGATTTTTCAAATTAATGTGCTTAGCAACATGATAGAACTTTTCGCTCATTTGTGATAACATTGTCAAATACTTAACACTAAGCCTCACCTTTTCAATTGGGAGGCCATTCGGATGCAGATATCTGCGGATATCTGCATCCCATGTGAATACGAATGCAATTTTTATGCATCCGACGGATTCGGGTACGGATCTGGATATCCGTATTCGGGTACAGACTTTTCAATACCTTTAGTGATAGCTTTTAAATCGCTTTGAACTACAAGATTGATAATATGAGCCCCGCACCTCACATGAAAAAAATACCATTACATGAAAGAGTGTTTTTTAAGACGGTCTCTTGCCAATCTTAATACAACATTATTAACCTTATCATTATCAATTATGATGGTTAGCACCTTATCATGAAGATTACATTCAAGCAAGCGGTCTATAAACACATTACATATGTCAATACCGCTAGAATCATGAACATTTATAAATCTAAGTAATTTTTGTTGCAAACTCCATGATTCATCAACAAAATAACTACTAGTACACAAATAAAACTTGTTTTGTGAAAAACTTGTCCATTTATCGATTGTGAAACCACTTTAATAGGGGAATTAGTAAATAAGCCAAACAAATTCTTTTTGTATTCCGCATAAATCTCCATGCACATTTTGCTAATGGTTGTACGATGTGGAATATGATGTGTCATTTAGAGAGAGCAAATAATCCGGTGTAAACACATGTTTCACAAAATTAAACGGATATTCATAAGCAATAATAGTTTTGATGAGTAATTTTTGACTCCTTGCATCATCAAATTGATAATTTTGAAGTGTCAAGTTTCATCTTATTTTTTTTGCAGTGGCTTATATCAATTATTGGTGGATATCAACCTTTGCTTCTCACGGCATGCTTTTAAATGATTCTTAAAGTGCGTGGTTTCAACTTTACTATTTGCGTTAGTTTCAAAATCACAATGATTATATTTAGTCATTATCACAGTAATCACTTCTTTTTTATCTACTTTTGCCTTTATTTCTTTATTAAATTTTGTAAAATTGTTCCACATCGCAGAATTATACTTATTTTTTTCAAGACAACACTAATAGAAGTAGATTCAAGAATGATGACAATAACATTTACATCTTGTTGAATTGAAGTCGAAGGAGAATTAGACGACATGGTTATAGTTTACTATTCATAAAAAAACCTAATCACTATTCATGACAAGAGCTGAAACATCCTATGAAAATTGAAGATATGTCAAAGAATAATTTCATTTACTTTTATGCAAACGAGATATATTATACGTCCTCAGAGATATACGTTTGTAGATTCCACTTAAGTTCAAATATCTCACTTTTTGTCTCAAAATCCTGTAAATTACAAATAATACTCTATTATAAACACAAACAATTCCTATTTATTCAAATATTTTACAGAAAAAATAAATTTTAAATTACAATAGAAAACAAATTTAGTGATTATTTACTTTTTGTGGAATAATATGCAATAAGACCACCTGAAGCTAAATTTAGTGATTATTTACTTTTTTATATACAACTTATATATTTCCTTCAGTTTGTAAGAATGATATTAGCATATAACTTTTAATAACCACATGCATATTGGTATGTTAGAAACATACAGATCCACTGATGTGCACTAAGTTTTCATTTCTTATCATTCCCTCTTTAACTATCCTCTTTAACTAAATCTTGCTCAAATAGTTAAAAAATAACATTATCAAAAAATAAAAGAAGCATAATTTGTGGACAAAGATGAATCAGATGATCCATCAAAAGAAGCACTTGATCCAAAATTAATATTCAAGCATGTTAAATGTTACGTGAAGCAAAAGAGGCACATGATCCTCGTACATTAGAGTTTTTGTATTGCCAAATCATGAATATCAACCAACAAAGAAAAAAAAAAAAAAAAAAAACAGTTTTTTGCATGTCGAAGTAGAAAAATTCAAGATGAGATTGCTTAATAAGATATGCCCATACAATAAACAGATTTATTATGCTTCAATAAATGGGAAAATCAAAGCCACAACTCAAACGGGATACAATAAACAGTAACAATCATTACTGGAGGGATCAAAGATTTTCCTGTAGTGTCTAAGAAACACACAATCAAACTAATTTACACAAAAAGGCATGAAATACTTGTTGGAAATCAAATCAAACTATAATGCGGATTAAATTAAACCATGGATCAAAGAATCATATACATCTCAAGCAATTGAATGCATAATAATAAAACATTAATATATGCACTATACCTGAAGCCATTGAAGGTTGAATGGAAGATGAGAATCCTTGTGATTAATGGAAGAAGAAAACCTTGATCTTTCCTTTTGCTTTGAACCTGCAAACCCTAGTGCAATTGATCCTCCTCTCTCTATCTCCCCTCTTTCACCACAAAACCCCAATATTCTGTTAGTGATGGATATTCCTCAAATAAGGAAACAGTCTGTGTCATTCACGGGAGGAGAGAAGTGGGTCTCTTAATTGCAAATAATCACCCACGATAAAACCACCCATCATGGTTCTTTCATACCCCAGGTGACTATTAAAAACTATACACAATTGTCACTTTAATATGGGCATAATATCATATCAGTTAATCTTTTATTAGGAATCCAATATTAATCAAGGTTGAGTGGGCCACCATGATGTGAGATTAACATTCTCCCACTTGGACCACTAACCGATTAGGATAAAACTTTAGAAGACAAATAAAAGAAAAGACTCATTTTCAAACATTTTGACTCCATTGGATTCCATACTGAAAACTTGACACGTGATCACGAATTTAAAACAACAACTGATAAGCCCAAATATGAAATACCGTAATACTGCAATTAGTTTGGACTACCAATGCGAGTCATAGTGGTTATACAACATCCATGTCATACTCCCTTCTATGCACCACAACATTGATAACCCTTACTAATTGAGTTCATAACCATAATGACCCCTGTAATTGTCTTGTAAAGACATTTCCTGTTTAACAACATCCATACATAATATGTGCACACATAATTGGATAACAGGAAACACAGAAACAGAACTTTTATTTGTACAATAATGTCAATTACATAAGTACCAAAATACACATTTACAGATTGCCCAAAAGACCCATTCTTACAACATGTTCCTTGAATGTCTTTGGAGGCAATCCCTTTGTCATTGGATCAACAACCATTAAAGTGGTACTTAAACTTACAATTGACACTTTCTGTTTCTCATCTCTTTCTCTAACCACCAAGTACTTAAGTTCTATATGTCTAGAACCATTAGAGTACTTACCATTCTTAGAGAAGAATACGGCTGCTGTATTGTCACAATATATCGTCAGCGGCTTGGCAATAGAGTCAACTACACCAAGTGCTGAGATGAAATTCCTTAGCCATAATGCATGATTTGTGGCCTCAAAACAAGCTATGAACTCAGCCTCCATCGTGGATGAAGTAATAATGGACTGCTTCACACTCTTCCACGAGATTGCCCCACCTGCTAGCAAGAAAACAATCCTGAGGTAGACTTCCTGCTATCTGGGCAACCACCAAAATCTGAGTCTGAATAGCCGATCACCTCCAACTGATCTGATCTCCTGTATGTGAGCATATAGTCCTTTGTCCCTTGAAGATACCGCATAACCTTCTTAGCCAACTTCCAGTGCTCCATTCCTGGATTGCTTTGGTATCTTCCAAACATCCCAACAGCAAAGCTGATATCTGGCCTGGTACAAGTGCTTGCATACATCAAGCTCCCAACAGCTGATGCATACGGAACTTTCTGCATTTGACCCTTTTCTAAGTCATTTCTGGGACACTGGCTACCACTTAATTTGTCACCCTTCTGAATGGGTGCAGGACTGACTGAACACATTTCCATATGAAATCTTTCCAAGACTCGATTGATATACCCTTTTTGAGACAATCCTAGCAATCCTTGAGATCTATCCCTGAAGATCTCTATGCCAATAACATAATTTGCCTCACCCATATCAACCATCTGAAAATTCTTGGTAAGATAGCTTTAGTTTCATACAGCAAACCAAGATCACTACTGGCTAACAAGATGTCATCTACATACAGAACCAGAAAAATAACTTGCTCCCACTGATCTTTAGATATATACACTGATCAACAGTGTTTTCTGTAAATCCAAAAGAGGTAATGGTATCGTTAAACTTTATATACCAATTGCCTGGAAGCTTGTTTAAGTCCATATATAGATTTCTTTAATTTGCAAGCCAAGTGTTCTTGTTCTTTAATTGCGAACCTTCAGGTTGCTCCATGTAGATATCCTCATCCAAATTTCCATTTAGAAAAGCAGTTTTCACATCCATTTGATGTAACTCCAAATCATAATGAGCTACAAGTGCCATAATGATTCTAAGAGAATCCTTCTTTGATACTGGAGAGAAGGTCTCTGTATAGTCAATGCCTTCTTTCTGAGTGAAACCTTTGGCCACAAGTCTAGCCTTATATCGTTCGATATTGCCTTTAGAGTCGCGCTTGGTCTTAAAGACCCATTTACACCCGACTTTCTTACAGTTATAAGGCAATTCAACGAGATCCCAGACTTGGTTTTGGTCCATAGATTTCAACTCATCTTTCATAGCATCAACCCATTTACTAGAATCATTGCATTCTATGGCTTGTGAAAATGAAACTGGATCTTTATTAATCCCAATATCATAGTCAGATTCCTGTAGATATACCACATAATCATCTGAAATGGCAGATCTTCTTTCCCTTTGAGATCTTCTCAAAGCTGCCGTTGTGGTGGTTCTACAATATTTTCAATGAGAATATCCTCATGGAGTGGTGAACCAACATTAACTTGTTGTTCTGGTATCTCAACTTGATGGTCAAGCTGAGGGACAACAATTTCTCTTGAAGGAAAGGGTATTGGGATATTTACCCTTACCACTTCAAGATCTACCTTTCTTGGTTCAGCACTCCCACTAATTTCACCATTTTCCAGGAATCTGGCATTACCAGTTTCAACTATTCTTGTACTATGGTTAGGACAATAAAATTTGTATCCCTTAGACTTATCTGGATAACCAATGAAATACCCAGATATTGTTTTTAAGTCTAATTTCTTTTCTTGTGGATTATATATTCTAGCCTCTGCTGGACAACCCCAAACATGTAAATGTCTTAAACTGGGTTTCCTACCAGTCCACAACTCGAAAGGAGTTGTTGGGACAGCCTTACTAGGAACCCTATTCAAGATATACATAGCAGTTTTAAGGCTTCATTCCACAATGAATTGGGTACATTTGAGAAGCTCATCATGCTCCTAACCATATCCATAAGTGTTCGGTTCCGCCTTCACAGCAACACCGTTCTGCTGAGGCGTACCTGGCATTGTGTATTGAGCACAAATGCCATGCTTTTCTAGAAATTTGGCAAATGGGCCAGGATGTTGTCCTGACTCATCATATCTACCATAAATTCACCACCTCGATCTGATCTTATGATTTTAACCTTTCTATCTAATTGTCTCTCGACTTCTGTAATGAACACCTCTAGGATGTCAACAGCCTGAGACTTTTCATTAATTAGATACACATAACCATAACGTGACAGATCATCTATAAAGGTAATGAAATATCTCTCTCCAGTAAAACATGGAATGGAGAGTGGTCCGCAATATCTGTATGAATTAATTCCAGGAGTTCTTTACTTCTTGTGGCACCTTTCTTAGTATGTTTGTTTGCTTTCCTTTATGCAATCCACACACACATCAAAATCAGTGAAGTCTAGGTTATCCAAAATCCCAGTCTTCACTAATCTTATAATTCTATCCCTGGAGATATGCTCCAGTCGTCTATGCCACAAGATTGAGGATTTTTCATTTATTAAGCCACGTTTTATACCAACATTCGAATGCAGAGATAATAAAGATTGTGCAAACTCATCATTCAATGAAATTTTATATAAACCATCACATAAAATTCCATGTCCAACCGAATTGAATTATACATTAAAGAGAGTTTTCCACAACTAAACAAAAGAATATCCAAAAACATCTAATTTGGATAAGACATTAAGTTTCTTGAAATCGAAGGTACATAAAAAGTATCCTCAAGATCCATCTGATGACCGTCTCCAAGAGTAGTCGATAAACACCAACATATTTGACCTCCACTTTGAGACGGTTCCCCATAAAGACGAATCTCTCACTTTCCTTCGGTTTCCGGGTTGTAAGGAATCCCTGCATTGAATTAGTTATGTGAGTTGTGGCTCCAGAGTCAATCCACCAAGTATTAGAAGGAACTTCAGCAAGATTTGATTCAAAACATACAAAAGAAAGATTTGTACCTTTCTTTTCGAACCAAGCTTTCCTCTTGTTGCAGTCCTTCTTCACATGTCCTTTTCTGCCACAGAAGTAGCATTTGACAGTGAAAGCTTTTCTATGACCTTGGCTACTTTCCCCATGGTCATTTCCTTTCTTTGATGGAAATCTCTTACCTCTTCCATATTACTTTTCTTATGGATACCTCCTGAAGTTACTGCCAACACTGAGTGCTGTCCTTCTTGCCTCAGTCTCACTTCCTCTTGAACACACACATACCAGTTAGCTCATTCAAGTTCCACTTATCCTTATGAGTATTGTAGTGGATCTTGAATGGCCCAAACTGAGAAGGAAACGAGTTGAGGATGAACTGTACCAAGAAAAACTCATCCACTTTCATTCCCAGTGATCCTAGCTTAGCAGCCTTATCAGTCATGTTTAGAATGTGTTGCTGAACTCCTCTATTACCATCATATTTCATGGTGGTAGTTCAGCCATTAGGGTGCCAGCTAATGACTTATCTGCAGACTTAAAACGGTCTTTAACCACACTTAATAGTTCAGATGCATTAGTTGTAGGAGGAGTGAAGTCTTGATGTTATTAACTATGATCATTTTTATGAACATAAGACTGAGCCTATTAAACCTTTCCCAAGTTTTGGCATGGCTGACCTGTTCTGCTGTACTCTCAGCAGTTACTTCATCAGGTTTATCAACTGTTAGAGCCATGTCTAGGTCCAAAACACCCAGTGTAAACTGTACATATTCAAACCACTCTGAAAAGTTTGGTACCATCCAAGGCTGGAATGCTAGTGGCATGAGTGTGAAGGGAAGTAGGGACGTTCACTGAAACATAATAGGACATTGCTCACATTAGGCACTAATCAATACAAGTTTTAAATTTAATTAAGATGAACTATTGATATCACTTTGATTTCTCCTTTGGGCGAAACCTAAGCATATCTAGTGTTCACTCTTTAGGTGAGAACTTTTATCACCTATGTAGGTCTAATATAATTTATGTCACTTAGTTAGTAAGTCATGTTACCTTGGGTATCCAATTTCACACCACTAAGTTACATAAATTATACTATCCTACCCCGGTTCATAATTATTGAAAGAGACTTTCCTTTGGGCAGTCCCAATCTCCTAACTAGAACCGTCATCGAGAATATTATTGTCTTTTATGTCTTCCTCATTGACAAGTCTTTATGTAGTTGTATATTCATAAGGTTTACTAATATAGGTCACTTTGGCAACTACTAAATCAATAAGCCTTATGAATACAAAACTAACCAATAATATTCTCTAATCCTTTTATTTGAGTAATCCTTAATACTTCATACATTACTTGACCAAGCATCAATCAATATTAGCACAATAACTTAAATGTGTAACATACTTTAATGATTGATTATTCACAAACATTAGTCGACTACAAAAATATTAGTCGACTTGGGTCAAGTCAAGTCGACTACACATTGGTCTAGTCGACTAGGGCAAAAGAAATTAGTCGACTATACCCATATTATAAGTCGACTACAAAATTTATCAGTCGACTTTACAATTAATTAGTCGACTCCTGAATCCAACAGAAAGTTCTCAATTCTCGGGTCACCGAATTAGTCGACTTGAAAATATGATTAGTCGACTATACCTTAATTAGTCGACTAGTCATAAATTCAGCTAAAAATCAAGTCGACTCCTGCAGCAAACAGCGACTTGCAAACTTTCTGGAAAGGAGATTAGTCGATTATACATTGGGATTAGTCGACTAATAGTCGACGAAGCAGTTATCAAAGGCAGTTTCTGCTTAGTCGATTTTAATCCCAAAATTATCAAAAATTAGGGTTTTCAATTCCTTTGATTTTCTATCCCAATTTAATTGCATAATTAGAGGAATATGAACATGAATTAGGGCTATTAAATCCTCTACAAATTCTACAATTAAAGGATCAAAAAATTCAATTTTTTTTTTTTATGAATTGTTAATCAAAACCCTAACTTTTCATAATTCCTAAATCCAAGATGTATTGATTCTTTAATCATGGCTCTGATACCAAATGTTGGAAATCAAATCAAACTATAATGCGGATTAAATTAAACCATGGATCAAAGATTATATACATCTCAAGCAATTGAATGCATAATAATAAAACATTATATATGCACTATACCTGAAGCCATTGAAGGTTGAATGGAAGATGAGAATCCTTGTGATTAATGGAAGAAGAAAACCTTGATCTTTCCTTTTACTTTGAACCTGCAAACCCTAGTGCAATTGATCCTCCTCTCTCTATCTCCCTCTTTCACCACAAAACCCCAATATTCTGTTAGTGATGGATATTCCTCAAAATAAGGAAACAGTCTGTGTCATTCGCGGGAGGAGAGAAGTGGGTCTCTTAATTGCAAATAATCACCCACGATAAAACCACCCATCATGGTTCTTTCATACCTCAGGTGACTATTAAAACTATACACAATTATCACTTTAATATGGGCATAACATCATATCAGTTAATCTTTTATTAGGAATCCAATATTAATCAAGGTTGAGTGGGCCACCATGATTGAGATTAACAATACTTTGTAGGTATAAGACATGTTTCATAATTCCTCTAAACATAAAATTAATTAAAAGTTTCGATACTGATCCCATTTTGACGACGAGTCCTGCATTTTATCCCGACTTGGCCGCACGCGACCATGCTTTGCCTGCGTGGGCCATCACACTCTCCAAAGAAAACCACAATCTGCTCTCACTTGTCTCCTCCAATCAAATGCCACAGTCCATAATCGGACGGATGTAAACGCTACTATTCTCTCTCGCGGATCGACGCCTCATCCAACGGCCCACACAAAACCAAAAGCTCACCCCTCGTGACTCCGTGGTGCCCTTTTCCCGGTTGCCTATAAGAACACACACCAAGCACCAACCCCACCATACATCGTCAAAAAACCCAAATCGAAGCGAAGAAGAGAAGAAAAGAAAAAGAGAGAAAAAGAGTTTGAAAATGTCTGGGCGAGGAAAGGGAGGGAAGGGACTGGGAAAGGCGGAGCGAAGCGCCACCGGAAAGTTCTCCGAGACAACATCCAGGGCATCACCAAGCCCGCCATCCGCCGCCTCGCTCGCAGGGGAGGAGTGAAGAGGATCAGCGGGCTCATCTACGAGGAGACCCGCGGCGTCCTCAAGATCTTCCTCGAGAACGTCATCCGCGACGCCGTCACCTACACCGAGCACGCCCGGAGGAAGACGGTGACGGCAATGGACGTCGTCTACGCCCTCAAGCGCCAGGGACGCACCCTCTACGGCTTTGGTGTTAGGTCTTAGGGTTTCGTGTATTCTAGTAGTAGTGTTTTGAATTGAGATGTAATCTCTGCTTCGTTTAGTTTCAATATCGAATTGAGTTTAACACTCATTATTTGCAGAGTTGCAACTGGGCTGTTCTATAAGCTGAGACAACTACGAATTTTGAAATTTATAGCTTAAATGATTGCAGCTGTAATGTAATTAGGACATTTCTGAGGCCTTTTTACGACCGCTTTTTTGCTTTTGTTTTTAGATATACTGGACGCAAAGATCTATGGAAAATCTAAATTTGAGGGAATGCTGCAAATAATTTGAAGTTTATTTTAAAAAAAAGACGAGTGAGAAACTATTTGAGTTGTCATTAATGAATATTAAAAGTTTAATTTTTATGTACACTCTCGGGTTCTAAAGTTTGCAAAGAAGCCTTTAAATAATCAGAAGTTAAAATTCAGAGTCGCCCGCATTGCTGCAATGGATGTTGGGTATTCTGCTTAACAAGAATTAATCTGACAACTTATCAAGATCACTGAGATATCAACAATCTAATGGCCAGGTCGGCAAATATCAGGTGGGAGGTTTTCCGTTCAAAGAACGTTCCTTAATTCAAGAACCACCTTTCAATTTCCTTCCTTGGTTTAAGCACCAATTAGACTGAATCCAAGTCAGTCTCGATATACTGTAAAGTATATCCCCTGTATAAAGGATTTAATCCACTTATACAGTTTCACTTAGACTGAATCTAAGTCAATCTCGATATACTGTAAAGTATATCCCCTGTATAAAGGACTTAGTCCACTTATACAGTAATTGAAGTGAGGTACGCTTACAGCGAATCTCCTTAAGACAATTACGTCCCCCGTAACCGGTGCTTACGGGATAATGGACGCTGGTCTCCCAAGATACAACACTTCTTCACGGTATTTGGACAGCACTACCAAATACCGTACGGTCGAACCGTAGTCAACCAGTACCTACACAGGATTAGCAAAACAGCGGTATAACGACAAATTTCAAATGAATATTTGTCTTACTTTTTTGGAGGAACACCCACTGTTGAGGACGTAGGAAGGTTGAAGAATTTTTGGCAGAATCTCCTTTAGGAAGTAGTTTCGGATTCCCACTTCACTTGGAAGTCGCGGATTCCCACTTCGTTGGAAGTCACTTCTGGAATTCGTGGATTCCCACTTCGCTGTTGGAAGTTGCTCTGGAAGTCGAGGAGTCGCACTTCGCTGGAGCCCAGTTCAGAACGGAGTCAGAACTTATAGAGAGAGGGAGAGATCTTCAGAAGAGAGAAAGATTCTTCTGTTTTTGGTATGTCTGAGAATGGACCCTGGAGCGCTTTTATAGCGCTCTGGAGGGGTATTCTCGTCCGCCAATTCCCAACAGTTGCGACGTTTTCGGACAGAACCGTCGCAACCGACCAACCGCTCTGTCGGTTTTCCGACAGCGTTGGCGAACGGTCGGATCCGTTCGCGCGGTGGGCGGACACCCGTTGGAGTTTTCGAATCCTTCCGCGGGCGGGTTTGGATTAACGGCCCCTGATTCAAAAAAAGAACCAGGTAGGGAACTCAGATCGGACCACGGACCACGGGACCACCGAGCCCGAGCCCGCGGCCCCGGCCCACGGACCCGGACCCAGACCCAGGCCCAGGCCCAGGCCCGAGCCCGAGCCCGAGCCCGGCCCCGGCACCGGCGGCCGCCGGGGCGCCGGCGCGCGTGCACGTACGCATGTACGAGTATAGTTCCCTCCAATTCGCGCGCGAAAACTCCAAGTACCAAAGGCACAAACACCCTTTGGGTCTCATTTTTTTCTTCTCTATTTATACCTATATACTTCCATCACATGGCCAATGTGTGGACTAAATGCTTGTAGCTAAATTTAGTCCCTTTTGGCTTTGAATTAGGCAATCTTTGGATTTGAATATCTCATTCATTCGAAGTCGGAATGAACATGTAAATATACCACGTTCATCACAAATGGAAGGAGAACACACTCCAACCATCATCCGGTTGATTTGATCAACGGATCTCGCCATAATTCATCTCGAAGATTCAGCTTTTATATTCTTCCAATTCCAACAATCCCCCACAATGAATGAAGAATTCAAGGAAATGACCACAAAGAGACTGACTCTATTGTGTAAGGTACTTTAGAAAAGAAACTGCATAAGGATAGGTGAACTAGGTCTTGAACTTCCATAGCGAAAGCTTATCGGACTTACTGGCTAATCAGTGACTAGGTCTTGAACTGTTAGCCGTTAGTGTAAGCCAGTCAATAAGCTTCACACAGTGACTTTCCAAATCAACTTTGGTTCCTCTGTTTGTCCGTTTTGGCCCTGGACATTCTTGGTTTCAGAGAGTATCTTTAGGGAATAACAGCCTCCATAGAGATTCCCAAAGAGCCGACCCAACTCTATACTCACATAGGTGATGGACCTATGAAGAGTAGTCTACTTTACTCCACTTGTTTAGAAACAAGATAAGGCATCATTAAAAGCGTTAAGCTTATCCTTAACCCACTTGTAGACAAGCACTTATGTGCACCTTAGGAATGGATTGAGTCAAGCTCCCAAGTGCTTACTTGCTGAGTCAATCATAACTAGTTTTTCCTCTTGAACTTAGTCCGTGATCTCCAGTCGCTAAGTGAGGTTTCCATTAAGCTGACTCGGTAAGGTTAGGCTTTTAGACCCATTCCCCTCGATGCGCAGTTTATACGCTCTCACACTTAAACCTTTAGTAAGCGGATCCGCTAATTATCCTTTGACGATACAAATTCAATAGAGATAATTCCATTTGAGACAACTGCTTCAACGTTATTATGTCTACGACGAATATGTCTAGACTTACCGTTGTATATCACATTTTGTGCCCTAGATATAGCTCTTGATTGTCGCAGTGTATAACATATAGCGGGCACTGGCTTTGCCATAACGGTATATCTTCTAAGAATTGTCGAAGCCATTCAGCTTCTTCTCCAGCCTTATCTAAGGCTATGAATTCCGATTCCATAGTGGACGGGCAATACATGTTGCTTAGAAGATTTCCATGATACCGCTGCTCCTGCTAGAGTAAATACGTATCCGCTAGTTGATTTTGATTCCTCAGAATCTGCAATCCAATTAGCATCACTGTATCCTTCCAGTACAGGAGGATATTTCCATATCTCAAGGCATATTCCTTGGTATGTGTAGTACGTAACCCAATACTCGTAGTAAAGCGGTCCAATGTAGATTACTAGGGTTGCTAGTATATCTACTTAACTTGCTTACAGCGTAAGCAATATCGGGTCTAGTGCAATTCATTAAATACATTAGACTTCCGATAATCTGAGAATACTCCAACTGGCGTATTCCAGTTCCTGTATTCTTATGAAGGTGGACGTGTGGGAGAAAAGGATTTGTATCTCTTTTATCCATGATCCTTGAATCTTTCTATCATCTTATCCACGTAGTGAGATTGAGATAGACTGATTCCATCTGGTGTTCTAGTAATTTTAATTCCTAAAATTACATCAGCAACCCCCAGATCCTTCATATCAAACAGTTGGATAACATTCTTTTAGTGGACTTAATAATCTCA